>VWZG01004542.1:103897-165512 GCA_013396735.1 Grallaria varia
GGCCCCCCGAGCGTCCCCGGCCCCCCGAGCATCCCCGGCACCCCGAGCATCCCCGTCAAGATGAGCGCCCGCGGTACTCCGCGGCACCTGGAGCGCCCATGCAGCCCGAAGGGGGAAGGCTGCCTTTGACACCCCGAGGTGGGATGGGCACCCAGGCAGGACACAAACCCCGAGTACCCCAGGGACCCCAAAGTGGGATGAGATCTCTGGCTACTCGTAACCCCCTGATTACCCCACACCGGACGGGCATCCCGGACACCTTGAGACAGGCTGGGCTCCCTGGACGCCCCGGGGTGGGATGGCTCCGTGCCTGGCACCCCGTGCCCTCTCGCGCTCTGACTCCCCTGCCCTGCTCCCAGACCTGTCGCTTCTTCACCGGCAGTGCTCCATGGGTGGCTGATTGGTGCACAGGTCTTTCCAGGCAGAGTTGCCCCCGGAAAGCAAGGGACAACAAGTTGGAGGGGTTGGGCCACCAGAGCATCCCCAAGTGTTTATCGGTGAATGAAGGCTTTGTCTTGGTGTCTCTTCTGAGTGCTGCAGAAGTGCATGTATGGGACTGTCAGTCCTGTTCGGAGGAGGGCAGGTGGTATTTGGGGCTCCTTGTCCAGCTTATGTCGCTGTTCTGGTTCCTCATAAGGATCAAATCTCTTTTCTGAAGTCCTGGGGACCTGTTGGGACCAAATGGGATGGGGGTGACTTCTGCAATGTGAGCAGGAGAGATTGCCCAAGGTTTCCTCTGTCCCTGACGGTTTTTACCCCCTTTTGCTGTAAGCTGAGAGAGTGGTAGCAGAAAGTGACCCATCCTTAATGAAAGGGATTTCCTTGGGCAGCAGTACACATCATGGATGTTCAGCACTACCTGGGTACCCCTTCACAAAGCTCATTTTCACAGCCAAGGGCACTGGATGGTGGGAGGTAGAGGATGTCAGACATCTCTCTGTATGCAGGGAATGAGGGAAGGCTTTGCTCCCACAGCCATTTCAGATCAAAACTTGTTGCAGCTTCCCCTGTATGTTGCAGAATTTGCAGCCACCAGCATGGTGCTCATTTTTACTGAGCTTTTGGATACTTCTTTGGCATGGTCTAGGGGAGTGGAAATGGTTAATGATGAGCTGGGGATCTGATTGTTGCACTGAAGGGTTTTCTGATACTTCCTTTATTCTTCTGTCACACCTCTCTGCTCCCTTCCTCTGCACTTGGATGATTCGAAACAGTTGTGTGAACTGAGGGTGATTGTATCATGGCTGTTTTAATGGTCATGCAAGGAGACATCAGGAATGCTCACTGCTCTGTCATGGACAAACTCAGTCAGAAACTCAGCCCAGGCAATGGCCCAGCTTAAAATTAGACTTGAAAGGAGGGGGGGTTCAGAACCCTAACCAGTGAACCATCATCCTCTATCAAATGCAAACATGAAGACGCATGCAGTGCTGTAGTAGTTGGTATGTAATTGTAAACTGCCAGTGAGGATTTGTCTCTTTAAGAATTAGGCTGTCAGCTGGAAGTCTTTCTGGAGCAACCTTAAGCAGATAAGAATTTATAAACTGGAGCCAGAAGGGACACTGCCACTTAATCCATTATCAGTGGCTTATGTGAGATTTTGAAGATGCTCTGTATGAATCACCTGATTTTGGGGAAGTGGGGGGGTGGGAGTTGTGTGTTAATGGTGCTATGTTTCTTTATTTCTTCCTTTAATTTCCATTTTAACTACATTTCTACCTGTGCTAAGGCAGCAAGCAGAAATGTTTTCAAGACTGTAATGTAGAAGAGCACTGAAATAATTTTTATGTGGAGTAAGGACTGAACCAGGCATTGCCTTTGTTGTAAAACCCAAGCAACTGCCAGGGACAATATGTGCCTTTTCTGTCTTTTTTTGAAACCAGACTGCCTCAGGTCCTACATTTAAATGTGGAATAAACAAGTCTGATTGCATTTGACAGGTTTCTGTAAAATGGACTCGAGGCATAGCAGCAAAAGTATGAATGTCATACAGTTTTGTTACGTATCTGCCATTTAACATTTTGTAAAGTGAATTATAGTTGAAGGTCCCCAGTTGTTCCTCCATCAGTGTCTGGCTCAATGTTAGGGATACTGAACTTTGATAAGTTGGCTGCCATCTAGTACTTTCCTCTGTGACAACCTCCTCCTAAGTTGATGCCAAGGAGTTATTTGGGCTCATTCTTACTGAAGAAGAAGCTATGATTGCATTGTTTCCCCGAGTGGTCTGGGGACTTTAAATTGAGTCCCTCACCCTTACAAGTTCATCTCTGCTATATTAAAAGTAAGACCTCTGTACATGGTAGAGTTGTTGCCCACATATGCTGAAAATTTTGACGCCTTTCTGTTAATTCAGGTAAAAATGGTCACCTTTGGTTACATAAATCTTCTGAAGACCATGTGATACTTTTGGTGGTGTTAAAGGCGTAACACAAATCTCAGGAAAGCTGACATGGCTGGCAGAATACTTGCTTTGCTTGTGATGGCCATGCATAAGGAGGAAAGTTCCCTTTTTTCTGAGACTTCAGCTGCAGTTCTAAAACTGTGTAACTAAAACAGGCAGGTCTTTACTGAAGGTGCCTGCAAGAGTAAACCTGGAACCCCAGGCTGATTGACGATTTTAGAGTCGCTTCATAAAAGCAGCCCTTCATAAAAGAACGTCACATTGCAATTCACTAGAAACCACTACATGTGAGCACTTTGAATCACTTATTTCAAAGCAGTATGCCATGTCTGGATTGTTAGTCCAGATTTTGGTGTCACAGTTTTGATGCCTGCAGGCTTTGGCTGGTTTGGAGACAGTGAAAACTAAAGTCGGTGGAAACAGAAGTCCTTCAGGACTACAGCTGATCAGATGCCATGTCCTGATAGAACTGTTAAACTTGAAGCCCTGAACAGTGGTTGGAAGGAGATTGTCATTTGGTGATATCATGATGGGAAGGTTGGGTGAGATTATTTTCAGGATTCCTGTGAGTATTGCCCTTTCCATAACCCAGATTGTATTTGCTTGTCAGGGGTGATGGAAGGTGATCCTTTGTGTACTTTCCTAATGCTGAGCAAAAGATTATGATTATCTGGTAACAATCTCCTTAATGATGCAGCCAGATAAATTCCAAGAAATTTTTTCCTGTCCACCCTCTCTGAAATACGGTTTGTGATAACTACCAAACAAGGTGTGTATGGCTGTTTGGAGTGGAACCAAATGGGAAAACTCCAGCAGTGTCTAATCTCCTAGATTCTGAGATGAGAAAGATCAGCCTTCGCATGAGTGGCTCTGTGTACTGTTTATTTGCTTGTGTCAGGACAGTCTGGCTTGTGCTCTTCCATTCAAGGAGACTTCTATTGTTTCTCAAGACATACATCCCCAGCTCAACCCATCTCCCTCCTCAACGTTCTTCCAAGGTGGTCTATTCTTTTTCTTCTCTTAACTCTCCTTTCTAATTCTGATGTGGCTCAGTAAGTTCCTCTCCTTGCCTAGTGTTACATCTTCCCAATCTCTGACTGTTGCATTCCTTCCTTAGGTGCTGCTCAGTCTTGTTGCATGTGTGGGCTGTGTACCCTTTTAGGGCTTTTGTGTAGTTCCTGGATTTGCTGGTCCAGGATGCCAGAAATTCAGTTTCTGCTAGCCTTTGGGTCGGAAGTGAGACACGGGACCTGTATACTCTGTCTGTGTTCATGGACAAGTAGCTTTTTATCCTCACTTGTCTCCACATCCTCAGCTTCAAGAAGTCTTAGCCATTGCTGTAGACAGCAGATCAATATTACATTGTAAAAGCTAAGCAGTATTACTGTCTCCTTTCTTAAATCCTTTCCTCTCACCTCGTACTCAGGTTTGGTGTTCTTTCCTGAGCTCCTTCTTACCTTGGAAGGTAGATTTCCATGGTGAGTGACAACAAGCAGGATTTCTTCCTGTTGATTTTTTTCACAGGTTAATGCACATTATTATACTTAAATGTCATAAAAGTATCATATGCAACAGAATGTATGCCCAATATTACATAAACAGTCTGAATGGTTAGGGATTCTCTTTTCAGCAGTGGGTGATTACTCATGGGTTATTCTTTTTTATTTGTATTACAGTGGCATCTGGAGGCTCCCATGAAGATCTGAGTCATGTTGTGCTGGATGCTTTCATGGTCATCTATACTTACTGCTCATTCATACAGAGAGGTTGTACTCATATGTTTGAGTGATCTCTGTGGGATGATTTGAGGTTTATGTCTCCAGAGTACCACATGAAGCAGACTGGTACCTTGGCAGGACAGTTCTTAGTCTGTTCTTTTGCTAGGAAACCAGAAGTCAGAGTTAGCAGTGGTTTGATTGCCACCTTTCTGGCTGCAAGTCCCCAGAACGGCAGCCTGTTGTGCAGCACTTTACCCAGAAGGCAGAGGCTTTCCAGCTCTCCCTGGCCCAAGGAGGGTACCAGTTACGATTGTACAGTCTTTGCCTGCATTTCTGCAGTTGCTGTTCCAAACTATAGCCTACTGACACATAAATATGTCAGACATTTTTTCTTCTTTCATTGGTGTTTTATGAGCTTGTAAAATACATGCAAAAGATAGTAATCTGGCTGGTGTAGGCATTTCAGTAACTGTATATTGTCGAAAGGCTATCCTGCTGCCAGCTCCATTTTATGCACTCACTAGATAAAACTAAGGGGGAAGTAAAAGGCCATCAGCAGCTGATAGTCATGGGACTTAGAAGTTGGGATGCACTGAGGTGATGCTGTGAGATAACCTCAGCTCCCATTGCTGTCATAATTGGTTCTTCTTTGAAGTACTATTTCATTTTCTTCTAGCTTTACAGAGTCAGAAGTTTCATCACTCAAGGCTCTGAAGGATGCCTCCTGCTTTCTGCCCTTCTACTTTTATTCTATCATGGGTTATTGTCTTAGTTTAGAGTAAGCTAAAACAATTTAGAATTCCTGTCTCAAAACTGGCTCTCTTTTAAACTTAAAACAAAATTTTAATTTGGAAAATGTGTAGAAGGAAAGATAACAGTTCTTAACTACTAAATATATTTATATATATATATATATAAAAATCACCANATGATGAAAATTGTCTGTCCCCGTGAAGCTCAGGGCACACCGGGCTAGGAACAGGAGGCAGGGAAAGAAGCCAGAACCCACAGGAGTCCCTCGGAGCTGGTTCCTTCTCCAAACCGCAGAAGAAGTGAGTGGAAAAAAACCCAACTCCCAAAACAAACAAAAGAACTCTCCTCCCAGCTATCAGGTTGGAATTCGGATCATTAGCCGGGTCTTTGTTAAGGAGAGTGTCAGCTCCCAAAGTCTATGTTGGTAGAGAAAGAAAAAATTCTGACAAATTCTCAAACTATAACAGTTGTGCTTCTTTCCCTCTTTCCTGTCAGTGTGTCTGAGTTAGAGGTATGAAGTTTTTCTTGCCTGAGGTTCTCAGGTTTATATGACCTTCTCCCATGCACTACATTTTTTTCCCAAGCTCCTGATTTTTTAGGCATTTAAACTGCCTAAAATTGCTCAGTGTTCCAAAAACAACAGTTTGTTTATCTTACTTTTCCTTTCCCATTGTCCTTTTCATAAGATGCTGAAGCTTGTTGGTGGAGCAGGTACTGATGCAGATTGTCAGAAATTTCCCAGGAAATCATGTAGTGTCTTGCCCATGGGTGATTCTCTGTATTTTTCAGGGGCAAGAAAGGTTAATCTTGAAAACCAATAGTAACCGAAACATCAGTGGGGTAATGGAGCTGAAAATACTGTGCCAGGATCAGTAGCTGTTTTAAAAAGCAAATTAAATACTAGGAATTGTAAGGGAAGCCAAACAGAAGAAAATAGAGGCCATTAATAGATTGTTGTGTAAGTCTAAATATTGTGCGTTGTTCTGGTTCATCCCCTTCCAAAATCTTTAAAAAGACACAGAACTGTAAAATGTTCAGAGGAGGGCAACAAAGACAGTTGTAAGTCTGGATTAATTTTATATAAGGAATGATTAAGTAAATTGGGACTCTTGTCTCTGGAAAAAAGAGACAACCAGAATGGGAATTGACTGGCATGTAAAGAAGGGGCAGAGCTCTTGTCTCTGGAAAAAAGAGACAACCAGAATGGGAATTGACTGGCATGTAAAGAAGGGGCAGAGCTCCACTCTTCACTGTCTCTTCCAGTACAAGTATTGGGAGCACATCAAATGAAGCTGATTTCTCCTCCTTTTGAACAGAAGGAGACTGTAACCATCCACAGGAGTTAGTTGCTCAGTAGAGCTCATTAATAGTGGATAGTATGGATACTAAAATTGGTCCCATTTATGGGAGATTGGAGGAGGTCATGAAAGAGGAATCCTTTGAAGTTTGAGGCGTACAAAGACCACACAGTTGCCCTGTTCATATTGGCTTCCCAAGGGTGTCTTCCTAAGGCTACCTGTGTTTAACTGGTAAGGATAGTGCTGAAATGAGAACTTCTCCACAGCACTGAAAACTGGAGCTGGATTGTTCAGACATTGCAGTGGTAGATAGAGGGATAGAGCCTGTTCTGGTGCTGGCTGGTCTCTAGCCAGATCCATCCTCTTTATCATGAACATCCCTGCCCGGTTATTTACAGAGTGGTTCATTGCCACAGAAGACTCAAAATCACGCACGGGCTTTGTTTGGGAGAGAGAAGAGATTGTGATGAGGTCCCTGTACAAGCTTTCTTGGAAGAGATTCTCTGTCCTGAACACTGTGACAAATACAGTTGCTTATGCATTTGTGGGCTCTTTTGGAATAAGAGAAAGCAGATTCTCTTTCCTTACACTGACCTCCCAATGACAGAAACCTAAGTAGTCCCCACTTCATTTTGTTTCCTAGACTGTTGAAATAGTAGCTTTTGTGGATATTCCTGTATCTGGGGAGATTTCTCATACAGAAGCCTGGAAGATTTCATATTTGGCAGCTGTTCTTACCTACTGCTGCTACGATAATTGCAGGAACCAGCTACTTCTGCATTGCTGAAATTGTTGCCCGTGGCAAGTACATAAGTACATGTTGTTTTGCTTACAGTGTGTACCCTCACGGTGACTACTTATTTCAAGCTGGGAGTGCTCTGACTTGGTCTGCCTTGAAATTTTAGGACATTTGAGTAATCCAATTCTGAGCTGTCTCACGGAGTGGGATCTGCAACACTCATGTTTCAGGATTGTCTCCATCTAGAAATGATTGAGCTAAGATTAACCTTAATCACAGCACTGTGCAGGCGCTCAGTGCTGCACTGCAAACTGCCAAATCCCAGAGTAGTTTCTCACTGTAATCGCAGCACTGTGCAGGTGCCACAAGTACCGAAGTAGTTTGGGGGATTAGAGCTGAATTTTAACTCAAAGTTAGGGTCTGGCGATGGTTAAAGTTTGTGCTGAGTGGGACATGTATAGATGAACATGAACAACCTTTTAACCTGCTAACTAGGGCATTCCTAGCTGAGTAGCTGGGAAGGAGGGCAGACACGTGGTTACTTATCCATACTGTGGTCTGGCTTGATGCAGCTATGTGGTTAAAGTTGAAGTGGGGTAAGTTTTCATTCATTCTTGGGGATCTTGAGGTGATAAAAGTGTGTTGTATATAAGATACTAGTTCATGTTTACACTACTGGTTATTTGGCCTTTCAATTACAGGCTTAAAATAGGATTGTGTTTTAAAATTATAAGGGTGGAGTATGCCATGGTGGTATTGTGTTTACACAATCCTCCATTAGTCTGCCTTGGTTCAGGTCTTTGCTGAAGCATAGGGAAGTATTCTCAGCTCTCAGAAAACTGTCAGGTTAAACTGCAGGGCTATTTTGTGCAAAATTCTGAAAAGTAAATGTTAATAGTTTGCTGTCAGCCTCTGCAATAAAATGCCATGGCAGGTTTTTTAGTTTAAAAAATCACACTTGATGTAAACTTTTTTTTTTTTAAAAACAGTAATAACATTTTAGTAGAAATAAATTAAAAAGTACTGGCATTGCTCGTGTGGTTTCCCTCCTCTGCTGTTGCTTTGTATTCAGTATTTGAGCTTCACACTGGTAGCACTGACACTTCCAGGTGTTCCTGCATGTGTGGGCTTACACACACATGCATGGGTGCATGTAGGGATTCCATATTGACTTGATCTCATAACTTTTATGATATGACCAGAACACATCCTATGAATAGCGCCAGGACTTGAGAAGATGGATTTGGCAAAGCCGTGACTGGGAAGCTCTGTAAGTAGCTGGTGCTGCTGTCAATAACTAGCCCGTGGGTTAGCAAAGAGGGAGCCTGGCTTCTGATGAGCCAAGGGACCATGGGATGCTGAGCAGAGCTGGAAATCTGGGCTCCTTTGTCCCCAGTGGAATTAATCAGGGACACTTTTGGAGTATTGGTTTTCTTACTTGGGGAGCTACATGGGAATATGAAAGTCTTTGCCAGCAGCCCCTGTCTGAACATCCCTCTGGCTTCATCCTGCTCGAAAACTGGTTCACACTCTGGCCAGTCAGAAGAAATGTAATCATGTAGTGCTTGATTCATTCTAATTTACATTGACTGCTCATATATCAACATATGATTTAAAAGTCCCACTGATCTTCTTTTATCCTCTGTTAGGCATCAGCTCTGCTTCATTTCCCTTTAACTGCTACTTGGATGGAGACGTGACTGTTTTTCGTGCTCTGCTGCTCATCAACACCATCTAATGTAAAGCTTAGTGTTGGGTCTTAACTTACTACTGAACATGCTTTGGCCAGATAAGCCAAGCAGATGTAGATACAGAGCTTATTTACCATCTGGATTCCATATCTTCATCAGAAGGTTAGTTCAGATCTCCTTCTTAAGTGATACGTCTTTAATGTGGCATTTAATTGTACTGTTATTACTCATAATTTCTTTGATTTAGGCAACTGGTGCCATTGTGTTTCTAAATATCTTCTTATCTTGCAAAATCATTTTTGTCCATGATGAATGCCAGGTTTTTATACTTAACAAGTATTTACTAGGCAGGAAGGGAAGAGACGGTTTCCCATAGAAATATTGAGTCACTGTAGAGGATGGAACACAGATAACTGTAAATGTTGCAAACATAATGTGTGTATTACATGAGTGAGTGAGTCACTTCAATAGATGTGATGTAAAATGGAAAAGAGAAAATATTCCTCACTAATTGATTATGTTCATCAAATACAGGAAGAGAAGAAGGAGCTGAAATTTATTTTCTTTATTAAAAAATGCAGTGAAAACATAATGAGGGACCTGAGTGACCTCTGATCTTAGTACTGGATTTCTGCATTCCTACTCTCATCTCTGTATATCATTTAGTGTACCGGTTTTAATGGTATGACTCCTCAACAATCACATCCTTAATGGGCATGAAATAAAATAAAGGTGCAAAAAGGTCTCCCTAATTAAAACCACAAATACCTTTTGTTTTTAAAGGTTTAGAATTGAGACATGAAGTGGTAAGTAATGTCAGCTGAGAGCTTTGCACCTCTTTCCTTGAAATCTGCCCTGCATTAGTTGTGGAAGAAAGTTGTCACCATCTGCTGGGGATCTCATGGCCCCTGGAGATCATCTGGTGTCCGATACATTTCCTTTGGACAGTGTTTCTCAGACCCTGCGGGTGTGTACTGGAGGATTTAGCAGGGAGGTTAAAAAGCAGATTAAGGTTTCAACCACAGAAGTTGTGCAGGTGGGGCCTGTAGCAGTGAACTGAGTGAGCTCTCGTTGCTTTTGCCCACACAAAGTGTGTTTGGTGGCTGAGCAGATACTGTCAGTCTCCTGTTGTCAGTCCAACATGAAGCCCAGGAGGAGAAATTACTGAGTGATGGGTGGGAACAGTGACTGAGGGTAAACTCCCAATCTGGGCATGTTAATGCTGCATCCATTATTAATAACCCCACAGCAAAAGAAAAAAATGCTGTGCTGCAAATGAAGCTGTGATACAGGGATGTGGCAGGCAAAATTAAACTTTTATACTTGCCGTGGTCTTACGATAAAGGTTTTGTGATACACATCCAGCAATGCTGCTATAAATAGTCTCGTTATCTAATCTTCCAACTCAGAGTATGACAGAAGATTACAAGTAAGAAAATAGTTCAGTGTAGCTTTTAGCTGTTTTCCCACTGCTTCCCTTGCTTCTGCTGCAGCATTATTACTGTGTCCCTTGTAATTCATATGGAGACAACATTATTCAGAAGTACAGAATGTCACTAGGAAGAGGAGAGTTCAGAGAAAACCCAGAAGATTTGTGGCATAGTTTAGATAAGGCCATGGAGGAACTGAGATGAGGGAAGTAATGACAACTCGCAGTCCCACAGCATTTCTTAGGGTGTGCTGAGAACTTTTCATGCCAGCTCCATTGGGTCAGATAAAGAGCAGGTCATGCTTTAATAAGGTATTCTACGTGCTTGATTGCAGAGGGAACCCTTTTGCTAATAAATAATCCAGACACACTGAACTCCGTCCGCATGGGTCTAGGACCTGATCCAAAACCAACAGAAAGTCTTTAGAAAATTTCACAGAGGTGCAGCTAGCACAGAGAAAACATCTTTTTCCCTTTGATCTTATTTCCCATGCAGGAAGGAGGAGCTGGCTGGTGCCAAGGTTGATAACCCCTCTCCTCCCCTCTTGATGCCTTGCTGGTAATCAGATCCTCATTTTTGACCCTTCCTGGGAGACCCCCTGGCCTGTTTCACATGGGGCACCTGAAGTCAACGAGAAGGGCTGGGTCCTGGGAAAGCTCCCCTTGAACAGGGGAGGCTGAAAAGGACCATGTGAAGCCATTGTGCGTGGACAAAAATAACCCTTTCCCACAAAGGACTGTAGGTCACTTTCTAAACTGTTGTGGAGTTTTCTTGTGTGGCCATGGAAGAAGGCATGAAGGGGTATGGCTGTTGTACATTTGGAGCCCCATGAGATTTGAACCTCCCCTTTTTGCTATATGAGAGTAGTTAGGAAGGCTTTGAGTGGTTGTTCGAATCCCAGCACAGATCACCTGCTGCAGGGTGGCTTGGAGGAAGTTCTCCACTAGCACAGTGTTGGCACATATCCAGGCACCTTGGAGGAGCTTGGCGGTGGGCACGTGTGTTCTCCAGCCTTAGTCAACTGCAGGAATCTTCTTCTGTGCCTTTATCACACCTTCTCGTGGAGGAGCTAAAGCAATGACAGAACCTGAGTAACTGAACCTCTCTGCAGCTGTTGCAGGGAGCCAGGAAAGAGCTTGTGCCATTCCTTTGTCCTAACGTAGGCTGATGTATAGGGAGGTAGAATGATATAGTTGTATTTGCACCACAGTTCACCAGGAGGAAGACTCAATCTGTTGAACTTGTCAGCCCTACATCCATCAATTCCCATAGAGTCCATGTGATCCAGACTTGGGATCCAATTTTGCCTTCTGTGGAAATGCTAAGACTTGAGGTCTTTATCTGTATTCCCAGACCACTGACCCAGCTGAGCAGGCATTCATCTCCATCTCCCCATATCACTCGCTTCTTGCCCAGCAGAGCCTCAGCAGCATCCTTCTGAGAGGAGATGATGGCATTCAGCTACCACTGACACACTTGGACTCATCTTCTCTTGCAGTCCCCTGAAAAGCATCCTTAAATATTGTTAAAAGCACAAAGGCCAAAGGACATAGCTGGCTGGCTGACCTGGAGCCCAATACTGCTATCAAATTCTTTGCCAGTCCAGATTCTGGTATTTCAGTTTAAATTCCCAGGCATAAGCAATTACAAGCACTGGCAGGTGAAATGCTTTCTGGATGTGGGCTTTCTCATGCTGTAGCCTGTTCGGCAGGAAGGAGAGTTACGTTCTCGTGATTAGATTCTGCAGGCAGATCAAATTTGCTGTTGGAACAGAGGTTTTATATATAGTAAAATGCTCCCAGGTGTGTTTTTTAGTAGTGTTTCTGGGCTAAAGCAAGGATTTATTAATAAGAGGCACCCAAACCATATTATGCACTGCAGCAGAGCTGGAACAGGATGCTTTTGCTCTGATTCAGGGAGCTGATTGAATTCAGTGACAGATGCCAAGTATTTATGTCCTTGCCTGGGTTTATCTGTTAAATTTGAAAGTGTTAAAAGTAAGAGTTATTTTTGGAATAAACATATTAAATAGTGATGAAGAGTTCCAGCTGGGTATTGGTAGGATGGCATTTTATTGTTACGTGTTATTGGCCAAAATGTTCTGCTCAGACCATCAGAACAGAAAACTGTGAGTGTAATACATTGCTCTGGATTTGCATCAGAATATCTGCGTTCAGAGAGCCCACTGTCTTTGCTTGTTACATTGCTTGGTATCATGAAGAATACGGTTTAATTACATTGGTTGTATATGTACAATAAATACAATGCATTGTCACACAATTGTAATAATTGCTGCAAAGTTCCTGACAATTGTCCGTATTTCTACGTTAATGTGTGTGTCCAGGGGATGGGGGTGGGCTTTTTGAATTTTATGTTTTTTAAGCATATTGACAAATGTCCAGACTCTAGAGAAGTTAATTGGCTTGGAAATGATTGCCACCATATCTCTTGGTTGCTTTTGCTAACTCTCTTTCCTACCAGTAGTCTTTTGAGCTTCTATGTTTAATTTATTCTGTAACATCACCTAAAGTAGCCTCTGGCTTTTATTTGTGTTTATAGCTAGTTATTGATAGTTTTAATTTATTTCAATTTTAGTATCACTTCCTTAATGAGTATTTTACCCTATTATTGAGGGTAAAACAAGTAATTACTATTTAGCCTTTTATTCTGTCTGTGGGCCATCTTGAAGCCCTTGAATGGTGACTCTTTACAGCTGAACTCAGGGTGAGGATGAACAGCTGACCCATAAACTCCAGGCAAATTGTCGCATTTCCCGTGCCTCTGAGCCATCTTGTGCCTCAAAAATTAATGCTACTTACAAATTGTCTTGTGCTGTGCTCCATCAAATGCTAAGATGCTGTAATTATTTATGACAGTTAAAATCTCCTGATGTATTCGAATAAAAGCCAAGCATATAGGAAAAACATGTCCCATGGAGGAAGGTTACAGTATGAAAAATGGCTTGTTTTGTCTGCAGGTCACATTGACGGGCAAACTAGAAATACATGTAAGAGATGGAGACCTAGATGGGCTAGATTTAAGGGGAAACTCCATAGCTGCTGTCATTGGACTATTTTCAGGTGTTTGGATGAGTGAATGACCCAAATATAGTTTAAGCCTGTGACTATTCCATTTTAACAGCAATGCAAATAGAGTAGGTGAAGGCTAAGAGCGCTGCATCTAATTTAGCAGTGTTGCTTTAGCAACATCGTGCAGGATGCAAATAGTCTCCTTGGTAACACTTCCTAAGTGTCATTAGATAAGTGATGATTATAAACACGGAAGCAGATCAGAATGAGAGACATGCTCTTGTGCTGTGCCTTTTTATAGCCCCAGACATCATGATTAGCAGGATGGCAAGAGGAGAGAGGAAAGCTGTTCTAAGGATTGTAGCGCTTGTGAGCGCTTTATATGTTGTGCTTTGGAAAATCACACCAAGGTGATGGGGTTTTCTGACTTGGTTTATTTAAATAAGGTTTTCAATAAAGGTAAAGGGTTGTCCCTGCCCTGCCCAATTGTCGTAGACGTACATTAAGTGTTGTCCTGCCTCTCCAGCAGATGCAGATTGCAGATGTTAACACTTCTGCCCTCTATGATATACTCATGTCTTGGTAAGTTTTGGATCTACAGGTTGGGAGGGGAGAGGAAAGGAGACCCCAGAGCTCAATATGAGTGTGACTCTTCCATGTTCACCCTGGAAAGATTGTGCAGGTGGAGGTGGTGGTGGAGGGTCTGCCTCTGGGCTGGGATTAAGTACAGGATCTGCTCCCCTTCTGCCAAACTTCCCCTGTCCCAGTATCACTCTTAGTGGATTACCTGTCTAGTACTGGATTTGGCATTCTGTGTTGAATTCTGAAGACCCTTTCCTAAGGATCAGCAACAGAGCAGAGATGAAGGTGAGAAGGGAGGTTAGTTTGTGCTCAGAAACAGGGCAGCTGTTTCTGCTGTTTGCGTTGCCATATAGAAAAGAACTGAGGCAGAATCCCACTGGTCGGTGCCTGAGGAACTCATCCAAGGAATCTGAATGCCTGATGGTGTCAACTGGAGCAGATGAAAGACAGTGGAAGGAGCCAAGTCTCCATGAGCATCAAAATAGGCTTTTTCTGGTTTGGGATGAAAGTCTGAAAAAGCAGATTGTTTTATTTTATCATGAGCTTGACCCTGTGTCGGTAGAGGCAGACAACTGGTAGACTTTCACATGTTTTGGAAATCCTCTGATCCAAAGACCAGACCCTTTCAGGAGAGCAGATCCTGATCTGTGGCCTTCAGGTCCACACATAAAACCAGTGACGAGACTGTTCAGTCCAAGTGTTCCCTTTTCATTTCAGTGGTGTGCAGCACCTTGCAATTCAGATACATGGCAAAAGACCGACTGCATTTTTTTCCATTTTAATGGAAAAAGGAATTCAAATGTCAATAGACTCTTTTTACAAAGAAAACTCAGAAAAAACAAAGCAACCAACCCCCACAGACTTTTTTTGCTCCCTAATCCTTTTGGAATTTATCCATCTTTCTATCGCTTGTATCTCGTGGTCTCTGTTGTAAATGTCAGTGCTAATTATTGAGACCTTGGCCCTCCATGTAGCTGAGTAACAATCCAACATTTGTTTGTGTGATGTGTGCCCTTCCATCTCCCCTTCCCAGCACTGGGGCTGTGACAAGCTGCAAGAGGAAGTCTGAAATGTCTCTCTACCTCTGTAGTGTCAAAAGCATTCAGGTAAAATGGTGAGAGAAGTGTTTCCTAAACAGTTTAGAGATTAAAATGGAATGTCTTGGGTTCCCTTATTGAATTGCCCCCATCCCATCCCATCCCATCCCACCCCTGTACCGGGCTCCTGAGACACCACTGGAAGGCACTGGTGAGTTTTCTGCTTTTAGAAGGAGACATTGAAGCCACTGGACCACAGGATGCCCTTCCAGCCTTAAAGCAAAATGTTGCTGCTTTCCCTGTGCATCATAACACCCTTCATGCAGTGAATTTTGGGAATAATTTGAAGATGAGATTTGGCTCTGCATCCAAATTGTTCTCCAATAGAGGGTCTGAGTAACTGTTCCTCACCACCATGGCCTGTGGCTTAGTAGGACATGAGAATTTGGACAAATGACTCCGCTAAATGGTAGCTCAACCCTCAACCTGCTCTTCCCTCTGCTGTATGTGTTTCTCTGCAGGACAGCCAAGCTGCTGTATTTCTGCTACAGGTCATTTAGATTCCGAGTCCTTAAATGAACTTGCAATAGGAAAATTACTCCTGCTGCAGAGAGATGGGGTGTAGATTGTGCTTCCTTGGGAGAATCAAAGGGCAGGAAGGCCAAGTGCAGTTGCACCAAAGTCTCATCCCAAACAGCACCTCTGCATAATGCCAGCTCCTTGCCTGCACAGCAGAAAGAATGATGCTTTTGTATTTCCTGCTCTTCTTCCTGCAGCACCTGGGTTTTCCTTGGAGATCTCCCATTCACACATGGAGCCTGCCTCACTTCTTGGGACTGGCAGGAATTCAGGGCCAGAAATCCCAGTCTCGCCTCACGCACCTGAGATTGGAGAGCTCATGCTGCTGTACAATTACAAATTCCCTTAAATCAGTGTTTCAATACAAGCAAGGCAGCTCTGGCTTTTCTGAGATGTTGTGTTTTTTTAATTTGTTTGTAGAGGGAATTGGGAGTTTCACACTCAGCTGTGGATTCCTCACCCACAAGGAAATCCCTTCTTTTCTCTCTCGATCAGTTGATGCTGTGGGTTTGCCATGCAGCCTCAGTTAGAGATGGGAGAGCAGTGTGGGATCACACTGTGGCTCTGATGAGGGATGCTCAGTCCCGTCTAGGGCAGTGACAGACACTGCTCTCCAGTTCCTAACCTGCACTGCTCCTGTCCTGTGCACTGGCTGCTCTGTATCTGCCAGCTGGGCTCCCCAGGCAGCTACACAGGACCAGATGCTGCTCCTCACCCACTCCTGGCAATAGGGGTGCTCTGTAGAAGAGGACTGAAGTGTGTCCCTACAATCCCAGGGCATCCCAGCAAACAACTCCTTTCTCTAACCTACCTGTCCTGATCTCCAGTTCTTGCATTTCTCCCTGTTTCTTTGAGAATATGCTCCTTACTCTTTTCTTCACAAAAATTTAGAACATATCGCAGCCAAAAATCTTCCCAGATAGCTGGTGCAGTCACAGGGCGGCTCTTGCTTTGACACAGAAGTCCCTCATTCAGTAGTCACCTCTGATGACAGATGACTTTTGTCCGCTCTCTCTTGCTCAGATATGGGTGTTCTCTGTCGCTCGCCAGGCGCTTCCTCTGCAGCTGGGAGCTGCTTTCACACCGTGCAGTGACCCACCCTGTCTTGGACTGTCACCCTTCTCCGTTATTTTTATATTTTTAGTGGCCTTTCTTGTGCAATAACTAATTTCTTTTTTGTTAAGCATCTTCTTAGCACAATATTAATGCATATAATAAAGATAGTATTTGGCTCTTGAATCACACTGTTCATCCTGAAATTGCCCTAATTACACAGCTGCTCCTCTAGAATGAAGCTCTCTTTGTTTCAAAGCTTAAATGTGGAAAAAGGGGCAAAATTTCTTCCTCCAAGGAGAAAACCTCCATTTCAGATTTCTAGCCATGTTGGAATCAGTGACTTTTCTATTTTAAGGATGGGGGGAAATCAGGAGAATAGTACTGCTGATTTTTGTTTCAATCTTCTACACAGGGAGTAAGCCACAAACTCCCTTGATTTATTTTGTGGGAGTTTTTTTCTGCATTATTGAAGGTAAAAAGCTTGAGAATCTTGCATTCCTTGGGTTGGTTCACATGCAATTCCTCTGGTTTTCCACTCTCTGACAAAGCACCTGTTTTCCAGCAGCTTCCAGTTTGTGAAGCATAAATCTAGCTTTAAAACCAACCTTAACCTCTCAGTGTGGAAGAAAGTGCTTCAGACAAGTCTACGGAATTACTTCATCCTTCTGCAAGGCAGCTGAAAAGTTATGTTCAATTTTGCTGTCAATTCTTCTGCTTCAAACATTGCTGCTGTAAACTATCAGCCCCTCTTGTGAGTACATTTTTGTTTGGAATGATGCAGTAAATCAGATTATAGCTGCCCTTTATTAACTCTGATGCACAAGATTCCAGCAGTAGAGGTTTGATTCAGAGGAAATGAATGAGGATAGTTAAAGTCAAATATAAATAGAGCTCATTAAAAAACAAACAAACCAGCCTCTGTTTCATTATGTGACTCTTAAATGTACCATGAGAGTAGAAGTAGCTCTCATTAAAGTCTCCTGGCAGCTGCCTTCTCTTTGTCTTCTTCTGCCAACTCGCTCATGAACTCCTGGGAGTTTCTGGGGACATGAACCCAATCTGCACCCTGGAACGAGACAGAAAGGGAAAAGCAAACAAAAGAAGCCTGTGTGCATGTGGGCATGGTCTTGCCAGCACATCCGCATCCCATCTGAGCTTCTAATTGCATCTGTGCAGGGTACCACCACTCCCCTGCACTCAATACCCCTCCTGCGCTCCCAGCAGCACCTTGTCCTCACCTGGCTGGGCTAAGCTGGAGGAGCTCTGGCTCAGGAGCTCTGATTTGTCCTCATTTGGGGTTCATGCTGTGGGTGCAAGTGCTGCTGTGGATCCAGCTCTGCCTTTCAACCCCTGCAATGCTGCAGCTGGCTGGTACCTGGGAACACGCAGTGTGGTGGGGTCAGGATCAATCCCTGGGCACCTCTGTGCCTCCCATGACCACCACAGCAAAGGCCAGCATTGCCTGTAAAATGAGATAAGCCCCTTATGGCGGGGGGGGGGGNCTGCCATTCCACATGCTCAGACACAGGGAGAGCTGGCTTACACACTCACCATCACTGTGTAGGTGGGTTTGTTCATTTCTGGTGGGTTTTTAAGTCCATATGTTTTGGGGGAAGAGAGAAAGTAAAAAAGCAGAGAGGTAGTGCAGTCAGAGCATGGAATAAATCCAGCTACGGTAACAAAATACAGTGTAGAGCAGTCTGTGCTGAAAAAGAAGAGGTTGCAGAATGGTGCCCATTGCTCCCAATTCACTAATGTACCATCATCATTACTTTTATGAGGCTTCAGCTAATGCCTTAATGAACAGGACATGCTTACCTTCGTGAAATCCTGAGTATAAAGGTACAGTGAATGGGAAAATAGTCCTGGAAAGGCTGTTGGGCAGTGTTTGAAAGGAAGACCTCTAGTTCTGGAAAAGGAAGCTACTTTCAAAGCAGAGTTAAAACATATTTTCTTTTAAGAAGATTGTATTAAAGACTGCATGAATCTCATTACTGCTTGTGCAATAGCACAAGTGGGAGATGAATATTCTTCTTAAGGGAATAAAATTGCAATATCTCTTGAGCAAATCTATTCCCACATGAATGAGTGGGCTCTAAAGCAAATAGCAGCTTTATGCTATTTATGATTTTACTTCTGGGTCCCGTGTGGATCTTGTAAGGGTCCTGGCAGTATCAGCTGAACTTTTCTCATGGTTTCCCCCTGTGACAAGCACCAGTTCAATCCCACTGTCTTCATCAGTTCAATCCCAGCGTTACTAGCACTGGGACCATGAGGTCACAGAGTCCTTGGTATCTTAAAGCAATGCATCAGCTACTCCTGCTCCCTGGAAGCTTAACTGGCTTTGATGCCTGAGTGCCCAACACAAGGGCTCCCACTGTTCCAACTTTATGTGGAAAACCATTCCAAAGTTTTAATTAATTTTAATTCATCATCACAGAGCAATTTGGTGTGTGCAGTTGGAAATCAGTAGAGAAGTGTTAGTGTTTTTATGTATACATATGTTTTACAAAAAGAGTTGTAGTTTACTCAGAACCTCGACTGGACTGAGACTGGCTGTTTAATTACTGTTCACACAGAAGTAATTTGCAAAGTGTTAATTTCCAAAATCAATGCACTTCAGTCCAATAAATATTTAATGCTTCCATCTGCCATTTTAAAGTTAGTTCCCAACCCTGCTACATGAAGTCTATGAAACAGTTGTCTGCAGTTGACATAAAGAAGGGTTTTGAGATCCAGGTTGCATGAAAATCTAGAAAAAAGCAGGTCTCCTGAACCCAGTTATATTCTCTTTACTAGATTAAATATAAATGTGGAAAACGTTGCATGCAGAGAGACAGGTTTATAGCAGGTAGGCTGGTGTAAAATTACATCTTAATTTTATGAGGGGAAATGCATTGAGTCGTCCTTAGTGAGACTATGACTGCAGGTCCTAGGTCTGAATTTTGGGAGGAATCTAGTTGGAGTGTGCAGTATCTTTTCCACTGGGAAAAGCCTGATACAGTGAAAGGCATGGTGACCATTCCAAAGAGCAAAGAGGAGATGAAGCCCCTGCCTGCCCAGGCAGGAGGGACTGCACGGGGCCATGCCAGCAGCCACGGGTCTCACAGGTCGTGGTGGGATGTTGACCTCACTTTCTGCAAAACTGGGGTGGTAAAACCTGTCTCCTCCTGGCTGCACAACAGTCTATTTAATTATTGATATTAATGGAGGATTTGGAGCTCTCTGGATGGGAACGCCCTGTACCAATGCAAAAGTCACTTCTTGCAGGACAACATGGGGGCCTTGATGATTAGTTCTGTTTTACTGTTTTTCTAGTATAATTATGTTTAATTCATGTGTTGTTTCATCAAAGTGTCTGTCACTCAGGGCTTGGCCTCATCTTCTTAAATAGCTGGGTATAAAATTACAATGTGTTCCTCCAGTGAGACCATATTTTCAGAACATCATGACAGCTTTATTATGACACAGGGCTTTCTGTTTAGCTGAACAGATACACTGAATTATCATCCTAAAAAAATCAAAATCTTTTGTGGTTGGATCATTAGACTTGTGCCATATCCCATAGAGAGTTGCCCTAAATCACCATAATAAAGAACTTGTGCCTTTAAGATTTCTTGCTGGATCAGGGTGGGCCAGTAGTTGCATGGGAAATTGCAAATTGCTAAGTACCAAGAAATGCAGGACTGAGTTTTCAGCAGAAGATGTTCTTTCTTTGAGTCCTTCCTCAGCCTAATGGCAGCTTCCAGGGGTTATCCAGAAAGCAGTGAACTAGTCGGAATGACCCTCAAGTCCCTGTGGTGCCTAAAGCTCTTGGAGGAGCATCACTGCCAGCACCACCACGCTTTAAATACCCAAAGCGCCAGTGTGGGCTGCTGCAAGATGGGGAGAAGCCTGTGCCTGTAAATACAAATCTGTAGTTTAGATAATGGTTTTAGCAATGCATTCAAATTATTGCCCAAAGCTATTCCCCACTATACTCTCACATGTAGAAAGACCAGCCCATCTAAGCCTAATGGGACCCTAATGAAATAGTTTCCTGTAGCTTTATGCTGTGCAGCTGGATGTAATAACTCCAGCTAATGCACCAGGGACATGCAACAGCAAAGTTCTCAATGCACTTGATGAGGCTGCTGCTCTAGTGGATGGATGGCTTTGGGGATGGGGAGATGTGTCAATCAATCTATAATGAGACTTAGGGATTAAAAAATTCTGCTGGATTATGGAACGAGCTTTTGAATTGCTACTGTGATGGGCTCCCCTTGTGTAACCAGGCACTACAGTCTCTTTTTGGCTTTCATGTGGGTGGTGATGTGCCAGAAAGGGACAAGAAAAAGAGAAGCATGGGAAATCGTGTTGGAAACATAATTTGCTGTACTGCTTTGGTAAAAGTCCCTCTATTTTATTTGAAGATAACTTTTCAACTTTGTGGGGCAGGTGCTGAATGGCTGCTTTATGGTTTGATTAAGCAGCAACTAACCTCAGGAAATCCCTGGCAGCTGTAAACAAATATTAAATTTAGCAGTCTTTTTGCTAATGGACACACCTCTACTGTCAGTAAAGTGGTGTCCTGGGCAGTTTTCTTGCTGCTTTTATCTGATTTCCTGAGGGAGCCAGGAACATTCAGGTGAAGTGCAGGGGGACAGGAACCATCTCACTGTTTCTGACTCTTGATTTGGACGTGTGAATGGTGGTGAGTGTAATGAGCGTCTATAACAGGCGAAAAAACAATTCCACTCCTATGCCCTTTCTGTCCCCATTGTCTTCTTTGCAGCAATTTCAGCAGGAGAACAGAGCCTGACTGCTGCAGAAATCTGCTTGTTAATGTAAGACAGCATGGTCTACGAGTCACAGCAGGGCACAGCGGAGATAAATCCCTCTACTTGGTGTTCCCAGCTCTCCCACACAGATACCAAGGCATTTCACCTCCCTGTGCCTCGCAGTGCCTATGCATAGGGATGAAGGAAGGAGAGACTTAGAGTTACGTTGTTGTTGTTATGGTTTAATTGTAACCAGAAACAAGTGGCAGGAAAGAGCTGGCAGTTCTCAGTTCCTGCTGCTGTCATTTAGACCCAAATTAGTGGCTTGGTGTGAATTCAAAGGAGGTTGGAACTCATCAGTGTTGAGTCTACTGGGCTTGTTTCCTCCCCTCCAGCTGGTGGCCACTCAAGAGAATCCATCTTTTTTGGCGAAAAAACAATTCCTTTTCCCTTCATATCTTATTTTGAAAAGTTATTTCATCCACGTTTTTGAAGGGACTTGTTGTGCCATGATGGTCTGGCCAGGGAGGGAAGCCAAGTCATCCCCGTGGAAGGACTGTCTTATGTGGCTTTGCTGAAAATTCAACTGCACTGGAGGGATTATACTGACAATGGAAGGCATGTCTGAACTCAGGGTATGGGTTGTCATTTGACCAGGTTGTTGCTTTGATTTGATGAGCTTTTGTCCAGTTTAGGGAAGCTTCTCCTCCTCCTGAGACCTCTTCTGCTCCCTGGGGCAGCCCTGTGCAAGCAGGATACTCCTGGAGATGTCTGTGCGTGCACAGATTTGCAAGGCTGTCCCTTGCAGGCCATTTTCCAAGGGCTGTGATTTTCACATTTTTGTGAACCAAGAGTCCACCTGTGCATCAGGAATTCAGCAGCTGAAGCCAGCAAGGCAGCTGTGTCATACTGCTTCCATCCATGTTTCTCCACCCCAGGAACCTTTCTCCTGTCTTGCACAGAGGCCAGGCAGGTGCTGGGTTTGTGGAACAGTGGGACCCTTGCAAGACAGTACTTTGCCTCTTTATCACCTCACTCTGGAGGTCTGGTTGTGCCTCTGTGAGCTTCAATCTAGAAATTCGCTTCCAAACACCATACTAGTATTCTGCAAAGAAAACAGGAGTGCTTTCTTCATTGAATCAGCTCAAAGTGTATGGGCTATTGAAGGAAATAAAATGGCTGCTGGAAAAAAATAAGCATTTTCCAAAAAACTTACGTTCTGCATTGAATTATTTAGGTTCAAAAAATAAGTTTGTTTAAAATGATGGGGGCTGGTTTGGGAGAGCAGTGCTGTGAGAGCCAGCAGCCCCCCAAGCCTGCAGGGTGATATCCCTCAGTACAACTTGAATTCTGTGGTTTCCTGCAGGGTTGCCTGCACAGAAAGCACCTTGTAAAAGAAAGAAGAAAAACAAGCTGGGGAATAACAGCACTTCTATTGCATTTCCTGGGTATCAGAGTAATTCTGTGTTATAGGAATTTAACTGTACAAATCTGGCTGATAACTGTTCTGGTAAATAATAAAAGAGCTGTGACAGTTCAGCTCTAGCATGACTAATGTAGTGATAGTATCTGTCTTGAAGAGAAAAATGCACTAGCACAAGAAGTTCCTTTCTGCCATTTGTCAGGTGGAATGCATGTCATTGGGTGACATTCAGGCCCATGCACCTTTGAGTCTGTTTTAAGCCTTAGTAAAATAGCCTGTTTCTGTGTCCTAAAGATTTGTCCGTAATGCATTTCATCGATTGTATGGAAAACAGCAGCCTCCTTCCCACCTTTAATGTGGGGACTGCTTCTCTCCAACAAGCAAGAAAGAGTGAGTGTAGCCCAGGCAATCTGTTTCTCCTTTACTACATTAATAGCATTTGTTAGTGTTAAGAGACCTCTGCAGCCCTGGACAGCAGTATGGTTAGTGTGGTTTCTTTATTTAATGACTAATAGAAGCCAGAGATGGGTGATACACTTGGCTAAGCGTCAAGTACTGAATGAAAGGCTTTGCCTCCAAGCAGGTGGGAAATGGCAGGTTCATTGCTGGGCTCTCCTGCACTACCCTGGACTTACCATTAAAAGCTTGAAATTACTTTGTTTTGGGTGAAGCTAATTGGAATTGGCTGCTGAGTTAATTGGAACCAGCTGGAACAGGCTGCTGAGCTATCTCTTTCAATCTGCATATTAGTACCACCTCACACTTCTTCCCTTCTTATCCAGTCTGAAAGCTGTCTGGTGGTGTTTACAAGGCAGAAGTGGGTGTTGAAGCTCTGAATCCTGACTCCCCTCCTCTCAGTGCAGTAACTGCTGTGAAATGCTGCCTTCCACTAATGCGTTGACTTTGCATTTGCCTCCTTGGGGTGTGGGTGAGGTCTCCTGCCTCTTTTTTTTCATGGATGGACACTGATGTTCTTGTGTGACTACCTCAGGAAAGGTCTGCTTTTGGCAACAAGATGATGTTGGGAGTTCTGCTTTTAACTGCAAGTGTGCAGTTTCTAATCTCTAGCTCAGGTGAATTGTCAGCTGTATTTTCATTTCAATAATGCTTCTTAGGACAAAGCATAGAACATAATGGCTAACCCTGCTCTCATTTACTTGGATAGGAACAGGTTCTGGCTTTCAAAGTGGTTATAACTAGTGTTGTTCAGCTGCATTCTTCTTTCTTTTTGGTTGTTGATTTTAAAGCAAAACTATATTAATTGATATGGCCACTTAGGTAAGGTAATGTTATTTCCAGCTTTCTAAGAAAGTGTTGGAAAGGAAAGTGCAAACCTTTGCTAGATTTGGCAGCTTCCTTGGAAACTCTATCCCTGTGTGAGTTCATTAAAAATAATGCTCTCTGGCAGCTCTCTTGGAGCCTGAAAGCTAAAAGGTTGTAACCAGCTCTGTATCACGGATGTCTTACATTAAATCAGAAATCACACACGTCTTAGACTTACTACTCAAACTCATGGAGGGGAAGGCAGCTGGTCACACTTTATTTTAATGACTTTTCAGTGTTTCATTGTTCTTCCTCTCTCCCCAAGCCCTGCAATAAGATTTGTGCTTTCATATCATAATGTAAGGTGAGCCTCACTATGACTCTCTGATGGCCAGTTGCTGCATGTGAGTTTGCTTGGAGCTTCTCTGGTGATGCCTGTTGCTCTATTGTCCCTTCAGCTGGGACTTAATCCAAGTTTGTAAGCAGTGACAATGCTCAGCCTCTGAGTTTGGACTTAGTTCTGCAGTTTTCCTGGAGTGCCAACTGGCCAAGTGTTGGACACCAACTGTACCAACTCTGCTAATAAATCACACTGTCTCGGGTGATAAAAATGGGTTTCTAAATCTAGAATACCAAGAAAAGTGGTAGCTGTTATTTAGTGGGGAAATAGGTTTATCCTGCCCCCAAGCTGTCAGTAGTTAGAGATGTGTGCTCTTGGAAAACATCGTGTTATTTTGCTGGTTTGTTTTTTTTTTTTTTTGTATGTCTCATTCCCTTATTGCATAAAGACTTACCCATTCAACCCTTATCACAGCTCAAGAGTGTTAGCAAACATAAGCTTGTTGATAGTTGTCATTTGGATGCTTCACTGGAGGGAAGATCTCCAACTTAAAAGGGGATTGGAATAATAAACTCCTAAGTGTAACCTATGCTTGGGAAATAACCACCGTTGTTGTTAGCCCTGAGGGTGCTGGATCTTTCACTTAGCAGTGAAATGAGGTCCTTGAATGAGAACTATATAATTGTGCTGGAGCTTTGTGTCTGGGGTTGTGGCTCTTTTGAAAAGATTGATTTTAAGAGCAAAGTTTAAAAAAGCTGAACATAAGTAGCTTTGCCAAGTAAAGACTAAATAAATAATTATGGTTTTACTGTACTTGATGGGTGCAAACATGGGGAATACTCATTTAATGTGCTCATTGGATACAGCAGGGATGAAAAGAGAGGGGAAGACATGATGTGATTAGCAGGTAAATTTTGAGACATCACTCAGCTATAGAAGCCTCAGGCCTTGCAACATCAGTCTTACCAATTTAGCCATTGGGTAATAAATTCAGTCTGGGAACAACCCTTGTCTAGTAGAGAAAATTAACAGATTTGGACCTATAGGAGTTCTTCTGATTCTGCTCTTGTCCTGGCTATACTAAGTCTTCTCCACCCTGAGTGTTCTGTAGTGGTGTGCAGCCGGGAGACCAATGCTAGCCTTGCACAGGCTTGGGGTTTCCTGGATAATGGGGCAAAAAGCTCAGAGGTCTGTGTCAAAAAGGCACTGCACAATTATGCAAGCAGGTTGTGTTCTGCCCTACCTTTGGCATGTCCCCTGTGACTGTCACAAACTGCTTCCTTGGCTGTTGCTGGTATGGAAGGTGGTGTGGCCCCCTGTCTTAGACTCCTGTGTATTCCCAGCCTCAACAGGTGGACAGCTGGGAAGACCAACTCTTCAGATGTTGATCCGCTTGGGATCTTCACAAGCATTTAATGTCGCTCCCTTTTCTCTCACCCAGAGGTCTTGCTTTGATTTCAGTGCTTTCAGCTTGAACCCCTTTCACTGCCCTCTATGTAAATGGAGCAGTGAGAGTGTTCTGTGGGGCAGAGAACACCCTAATCTCCCGAGGGATGGCACGGTGGTCTTATCCCCTTCTCCTCCCACACAACTGTATGTGTGAGGTGTCAGCGCTCTCCTTTCCCACCCTCCATCACCCAGCTTTCTCCTTGGCTACAGCCCCTGTGGTTCAGTGACTCACTGCAGAGCATCTCAGCACTAAGAAACCCAAGGCCAAGCACAAAACCAATCTGTCTTTCCTGCTATTTTTTTTGTTTTATTTCTAGGGCTTCGGCTTTGCTTGCGTGTGGGTTGGGAAGCTCCGGAACACCCTGAGTGGGGCAGAGCTGTCAGGTTGCTTTTGCTTCAGCAGCCTCTAGTGGGGAGAACAATGCTGTCACAGCCGGGGTAGGGGTCCTCCCGTGCCCTCCCTTCGCGGGCTTTGTAGACCACCCAGAGGAGCGAATTTGTAGTCGGAGATGAACTCTCCTTTCATCTGTGTTGCAAGCAAAAGCTGACGACTAGAAGAAAAGGCTATTTTTTCCCCCACGAGGCCAATATGGGGGATTTTTTTTTAATTTTATTTTAAATGTGGAGGAAATAAAACTATCTAGAGGTGAATGAGTCACTTTCCTGAGTCACCAATAGTGGGAAGAGGGGATTTAATATTTGTGAATCAGAAGCAAAAAGTACAGTCTGTTCCCCACTTAGTGTGATAGAAAACAATGGACAATTTCAAAAAGCTATTTTCTCCCTCAAAGAAGAGTAAGAATCAGGTTTTAGACTCTTCAGCATCTGGGGGTGAATTGCTGCCACCACTCCTGGTCCTGTGGCCCTGCAGATCCCTTGACTGACTGCAGCCAAAGGTATTTGTTGTCCTGTGGCTGTTCCAAATCTCAGTATTTCTATCCCCCACTGCCAGAGGCTTTCTTAGTGTGACCTTGGGCACTGCTTGGCACTCACTTTCTCCTCTATGATATGAGACCTCTGCCAGTAACTTAAAAGCTACAAAGAGCCAGACTTGGTGCCTTCAGCAGCCCCTTTTCTCCCTCCCAGAACAAAGACTGGGTGAACACAGGTGACTGCTGCAGGCAGCAGGAGCAAATTGTGAGGAGGTAAATCATGCCCTGGCCATGCTGGTAACTCTGTCAGATGCCTGGTTGGTGGTGCCTATGGGTGAAACCACCCAAAATCTGACTGCAAGGCTCACGGATTGTGACTCAGCCGAAGAGGAGGAGGAGGATGTGCCGGCCTTCCTCCTGTGTCCGCCAGCTGTCACTGTTGCTGCACACACCCGGGACAGCCAGTTCCTTCTGTCCGGCTGGGATTTACAGCTGCCCCAAAGGACTGAGGTTGTTTGGCTCATCTGTGGTGTGAGAGTGTTTATCCTCATCTTAACAACCTGTTCCTGAAGCCACAACTTTATTGCCTATTAAAAGGCCCTATGAGAGTTCCAGAGATAATTTTAGTCCATACGCATTTCTTTTTTGAGGCATTGTTGCAGAACTGAAACTGCCTCAAAGTGCTTCTCTGATTAAAAAATGGTTTGTAAAACTGAGGTGGGAGGTGGTGGTGGTGGAAGTAATAGTAAATTAGGAGTAGTGGTCACAGCGGGATCTGTCAGGCTTTGGCAGCATATATATGCACACAAATACCCACATATCTCTCTCTCTCTGTGTAGGCACTCAGCTTCTTTCACCTTGTATTCCATGTGTATTTCCCTGATATACCTGAATTAATGAGAACTGCTTGTGCTTTTGAAGTGAAGGAGATGGAGTTTTGTGCCCCCAATGGGAAATTGCTCACAGATGGAAGTATGGAGGTGTTTACTGATGGTTAGTCTAGAATTACTTGTAGACACAGTAAGCATTTCTGTAAGTATTACACTTTTATCATCTGAGCTGACAAACACAAAATTCAATTGGGGAGGTTCAGATTGGCTATCAGGAGAAAATTCTTCTCTGAAAGGATGATCCAGCTTTGGAAGCATTGGATTCGATGATCTTAGAGGTCTTTTCCAACCTACAATTCTATGAAATTAGCCTGACATTCACCCTATGGTTTAAGAGACCTTATACCTATATTGTACTCAAGTTTTGCTTGAGTTCAGTTATCGCAGAACTTTATAGTAGAAAGGACTGAGTCAGCAGAGTGTTATTTGAATTAACTATTGATATACTTTGTGGAGATTATGCAGTGGCAAAAAACACCACCATGCTGGTTTGCATGTAAACTTGGTTTGGATTTGATGTCCCAATACTTACTGAACCAGATTCTGCTGTGAGAGATACAGATGTGAACTGAAGTCGTGCCATCCCTCAGCAGTGCTGCTCTAGACTTGAAGCAAAGAGCAGCATCTGGCCTTTAAAACATAGTTCTGGTAGAAGCAAGCACCAATCCACATAGATTTCTCCATGTAGATTAGATCCTGCCTCATACAAACATAATCCAGAGGAGAAAGTGAGTTCCTGGCAGAGACAGATGGAAAATCCCAGCCCCTATCTTGTGCTCGTGTACTTGCTGCTCCTTTCAAACCTGCGTTTTCTTGCTTTTCTCCCTTGAAGCTATGCGTTAAGAACAGCAAATTGATGGTTTTTAATAGTTTTCACAATTTTTAATAGTTTTCACAATCCTAACCAGATTAGGAGCACTGACTATGAAGAGGAGGAATTTATGGGTACATGTGGCTGTGCACAGCCAGAGCTGCATGGGGTGTCTCCTGGGAAGAACTCGGTCGAGTTTTAAATGGGTTTCTTGCATTCACACTGCCGTATCAGTCTACCCCTTCTGTGCCGGGTGGCTGTTTGGCCAGAGGCAGAAAAGGCACCTTTCCCATCTGCATTTCTGCTTTTAATTTGGCAGCGCAGAGGCCTGGTTTGCTGCCAGTTGAGTAGCTGTGCTCACAGCCGTGTCTGCGCCCTCCATGTCGCTGTGTGTCTGTGCCATGGGCTTGGGAACAAAGAAGAAGAGGTGAGTTATGATCAAAAAGGCCATTTGTTTCTCTAATAAGGTATTTACATGTGCAGTTCAAATAAACACAACCAGAATGAGGCATCCTGATGTGTGCTTTGAAAACAGCTCTGGACTTGGGGATGTGGAAGGAGGCTGATAAGGAGTTTGGTCCTTGCCAAGTTCTCTTGCTGCCTCTCCTGCCTGCAGCTGGGTGCTGCTGCTCAGTGGTCCTCTAGACTATTTTTAATTGCTTTCTACTGATGTGGTGACTTCTGTCTGGCTCTCCAGGGAGCCAGCAGTAACACAGGTCGTGCTCCCTGCATAGCAGTAATGATGGAATCAATCCTTATCTGGGATTCCTCTTGCTTTTCTGGCTACAACAGTCCTCTGCCTGCTGCAGCCCCAGTGTTTCCCATGTAGGGTGGGGAGCTGACAGCCCACTGCACTGGGTTTCAGGAATAACAAGGCTTCTCAATAGCTTAGTTGTGGGGCATATAATATATTAATGGGATTGATGGGACTTGGTCTTGATTTATGCAAGAGGAGCTGGGGCTGGATTTCCTCTAAGTGTTGGTGGATGATGTGGTTTGTGCCCTTCTCCTCTCTCTCTCTCTCTCTCTGTTTAACTTCGAGCACTCCACTGAAATTCTCTTGCTGTCACATCCTAGGCAGTATTTGTTGTTGTTTTCCATATTTCTTTGCCACATTGAGGCTTATTGTGTTTATCAGGTTTGAATAAACAGCCTGTGGCTGTGCAGAGATGGCGAATAGCAAAGGAGGGGTTAACTAGGCAATACCCAGATCCTGCCAGCTGGGATGTGAGCATATGTTCATGTGTCAGGCAGAGGCAAATCTAGTTTGCCTAGGCTGAACCTGAGTAAATAAGCTCTGCTGAGACATGGTAATACTAGGTTGAGCTCAGCACTGCGCAAAAAGTGGTCATGCAGCTTCCATGTGGATTAGTGTTCAGAGTAAGGATTCATCTGTTCAAGGACTGCAGCCTGAAAATACTTAATTCAAGCCTTGCTACACTAAATAGCAATTCTGATAGTTAGAATGACAGCTGAAACCATTTAAATGGTAAGAGTGAAATTAAGTGACCTGCTTTGATTCAGATTCATGACAGCAGTGAAAAGATACAGCCTATGTGGTGTAAGTTTTCTGCAGCACAATGAAACTTCCCTTGGTCTGAGATTTAACAGATCATCTTGAAAAAAAATAACCCGACTGTCACACTGGCAAAAATAATGGGGAAATACAATAAAGAAACTGCTTTGGGGCCACACGTTAAGCCTGGTCCACACTGGGAGAAACTGGAGGGAGATGGTGTGGTTGGACCAAAGTGTGACTCGGGGGCTCACATGTATTTGCTCCTCACTGAATCCATCCCAAAGACTCCTAAAGAGAAAGGAGATAACCCGATGCTGGATTCATTGGGGCATGGATTCCAAAAGAGGCTGCTGGCCACAGGACTCCCCTTCATCTGCACTCTGGAAACAAACAATCAATTTTTCATTTTTAGTGGATAATTCTGAAAATATGAAGGTCTGTTTAGTCTTGTCTCCCTAATATAAACCAGGCAGAACAAGGCAGCTTGAGGGGAGTTTGTAACAAGTTCCCTTATTTGGAATAACAGCCACTGGTGTAATGTGGCAGCTGTGGGACACCCCCACGCTGGTGGGGCTCGGGGGGTCGAGACATTCTTCTGATGGATCCCAGGGCTGTACTGGGGGAACCACGGTGGTGATGGACACGTTTGAGGAAGCACAATGAGCCAGATTCTGTCCTAAGCTTTGCCTGTTACTTGCACCCGCTTTGTAGGAGCAGGTGGTGATGTGAATGGGGCCTGCAAAGGTGAAACGCAAAAGAAAGTAAAACTTGTGTGGAGCCAAATTTTTTCATGGGAATCCCGTGGCTATGACTTTCTTCTTTTCTTCTGTGGGGTGTAACACCATCCTACAACCTCTTCCAGGGAGAGCTGCTGTCCCTTGCCAGTCAGGTGTACTTGTTGGGCAGATGCCAATGTAACAGGATACTTGTGTTATGGCTGTGAGTAGGCTGGAGTGGGACTGGATGGCTGTGGACCTGCCCAGAACCTCCCTTTTGCTGCTCTCCTTCCTCCTTCTCTCCACAGCTGCTGCTCACAAGGAGCACGGAAATGTCCCTCTTGCATGTTGTACTGTCCTTAGTGCAATAGCAGAAAAAAAAAGTAAATGGCATTTCATTTGTATATGACTTTTAAGTTAAACTATTGTCCTTTATGCTGAACTATTAAATTACACTCCCCTGTCTTTCTCCCTTCATTAGTGGTCCAAGAGCCTTTTGCTCAGCTGCTGATGGTGAGAGTGCTCTTTCTTCCTTCCTTCCCTGTCTTCCATGGTTAAATTACCTTTATTTGTTCTTTGTTGGAACCACACTAATGTTGTATGGCAGATGCTAAGCACACTTACCATATGATGGTACTTAGCTATGTTTTTGTCACTGAAAGAGCCTATTTCTTTTATTTGTTCAGTAACGCACTAATGACAAATTCAGATCTCAGACAAATTCTGTTTCCTCCCAAGATTTTTTGCAGTATCAGTAAACTTTGTTTTAATACATTGTCTTTAGTAAATTTGTTCATAAATTGGGGAGGTAAATTTGCTTCTATAGGTAGATATTTATCATTTCATAGTCTTCTAACCAGATTTCCATAAATGGTGTTTTAAGCACTGTCTAAATGATTTCCATGTCATCTCAAATGTTTCACAGACCGTTTTCACATCCTAATGATTATTCTGAGACAATGGAAATCTGCATTGCCATGAAGAAATGTTTCCTTTTCACACAGCTGTTTTATTTTTTTAATTTTTTTTTGAGCCACTGTAATTACTTGTATTCCTGCTCAAGGTGCTTTATAAAATCTGTATTTATTCAGCAATTCATCCCTATTGAACAAAGCATATAAGTGTGTATTTTAATTATGCCTGCTACAAGAGAATGAATCCAAGTTCAGGTCAGGAACAGGCGAAGATCCAGAAGAACCTATTCCCTGGGCCTTGAATTAAGTAGGGGACCTCGAGGGATTCCTGTGAGTGCTGCAGATGCCTGTTCAGGGTTTCAGCCACACTGTCACTCCAAGATTTCTTCTCGAATGAATTAAGAGGGAATGCGGGGAGCCAGAGCACATCTGAGACACTCGACACTCTGTTCAGCATTTGTTAAATTAGTATGTTTGGGAGGAATTGCTGCCATTAGCTCATGTTCTGTGCTTGGAGGATGGAGCAGCGTGGGAGTTGTCCTGGCTCCGGGGACAGAGGCAGCGGGGTGCATCTTAGAGCTCCTCAGTCCTGTTCGTACTGCATCGTCCCACTCCGTATTGGAGCAGCCAAGCTCTTTACTCTTGCCTGCTTACTCAGATGGGTGGGATGAAGATTTGTACATTTGCTTTTTTTTTAATCTTTTCATTACTAGCACTTGCTCTAACTGATAGTCAGAACCACAAGAGTTTATTCTCCCATTCCTCCACCTTTCCCTTTAAAACTCCCACTTTCAGAGCGAGCAATAATTACAGTTGCCTTCAGATTGCTCTGTTCTCTGTAAATACAGAGCTGACATCTGGCATATTTTGAAGTTGCTTTATTGAATCTTGATCATTCCTGTAAACAGGCTCTGTGTCTGTCATGCCTTGATGGCAGTGGATAGATATATCTCTTGCTGCATGCACTGAATGGGAGAGACCCTTCCAGGCAATCCCATACTGGCCACAGGCTGAAGGACTGATGCCCTCAGGGCTGATTCTGTGAACGAGGGACTGTTGGTGTTACGGTGCTGATAGGAATGGATCATAAGATGGATAAACAGTAGAGTTGGAAGTGACAAAATGCTGTTAGAGTCTAGGATTGAGTCAGTTTTGGGGGAAGCCTTATTTTGAAAGACTCAAATGTGGATGGGCATGAAGGTCAAAGCCTCTTTTCTAGATTTAATAGTTTCTCTTTTTTTTTCTCCTTTTGTTCATTGCTAGTGGAGTATGAAACTCCATAGGTTCCAGTATGAGCCATGTGTTCAAATACGCTATATTTTTACAAATTGGGTGATAATCTGCAGAGCTTCCCACAGTGCTGTACAGTTGAAAAACCCAAAAGCTTCAAGCATGATGGTGTGGAAATCCTCTACGTATAGCTTGAAATTCAAAGACAGCCAATGGCATAGGAACTAGGAGAGTGAACTTGGTTTTTAACAAAAAGGTGATGTCAGCTTCTTTCTCCACATAGCAATCACCTGGATAATTGGTGCTGTTGGGTTTAAGGTTGCATTTCCTGCCTCCTTATAGCTAAATGCGGCCCTAAAAATCATTAACAGATGCTATTATCACAGCTTTCTGCTGAGGTGAAAGTCTTGTTCCTAACTGACAAGTTGGGGAATAGGCAGAGGGAGGTGAAATGGTTTGTCAGGGATCATAGAGGAAGGTAAGTAGGGTCAGGAATTTTCTGCAAATTTTCTGCACTTACTACAGGAACTGACAGAGGAAAAAATGTTTTTTTAAAGTTACATTTTTTATTAACACAATTCCTTTTCAATACTATATGTTTGTGTATGTCTTGTGACAAAGTAAGACTGAAACTTGTTATGAAGGGCTATAATTCTTGCAGATCAGAGAGGGAGAAATGAAATATTTAACTTAATCTCTATAGCATATTCCATATTTTTCTTGCTTTGGTTACATTTTTGTGAGGCGAACTATGAATTCCCTCGCCTATTAATAATTTATTGTTACTGGAACATAATAGCGTAGAACGCAGTTCGTCCAGGAAAAAGCTTCAGCAGGGAGTGAGTCATTGATGGTAATAAACTTCCGTCCCTCTCAATAGACCATAGGACCGTGTAGAAAAATGTTTTTGCCATGATTCCTGAATTGCTTGTGCTTTGTGCAGCAGCTGGTAGAGATAAAACTGAACGGAGCTGGGCAGACTCCCTGTCTCCCCTCTATTACTATAGCATGTTTCTGAATCATACACAAAAAATGTTTTGGTATGTAAGCGACTTCAGAAAAGCAACTCTGACTAGAAAAAAGCCAGCAATGAGCAAGGATACATTCTTGGAGCATGATATGGAGTGTGATATCTATCGTATATGTAATGGTCAAGGGGTTAGCAATGCATCAACGTGCAGTGCTGAGCTCTCCAGCGTCACCCTCCTGTGAGACCTGTTATCTCTTAGGAGCCCTGGGGCCTTCAGGAGGCAAATCTGAGCTGGATCAGGTAGTGTTTTGCAGCTGCTTGGACTAGTGTGCAGCTTTGTGTGTTACTGTCTGTAACCTCCATCTTGTTTGGTGTGCAAGATCTCCGTTGCAGAAGACTGGTGTTGTGTTTAATGGAGCACGTTGTGCATATTCTCTGCTCTGCTGGATCCATGCACCCAGGAGTAAGTGCCTGATTTGGGTCCAGGAGAGTAAAATGTATTTCTGGCCATGATCTTTTGCTCTTTCCATGAAGAGGCAGTATAATTAGTGAACACATAGATAATAAACACCTTTTGAGGATGTTGAATCTATTAAAAAAATCATTTTGGTCGGGGCATTAAAGGCATAACCGTTCTCCAGTCAGAGAAGAGTTTCTGTGGCATGGGTCTTCAATACGTGGTGGAGAAGGTTAAACATAAGGTTAATGTAATTTCCAAACTTCCTCCATCGTAGTCCTTTCAAGGCTCCTAGTTCTCCAAGACACTTCTGTATCCAGGAGTGGGTGGGTGCATTGTGGTGTTGTGCTCCTGGCCAAGAGCTGTGTAGTTTCCAGGAGCTGTGTTGTTGTCAAGAGCTGAGCATTATAACCATGAGGGCCAGATTCTGTACAGCTCATTAGGTGGTGTATTATGTATCTGTGCAGCAAGTGCTCCCATCACATTAATGGGCCGAGACAGGTAAACGTGATGGCCAAAGGTTTTGCGGCCCAGCCCTAAGTGAATGGGAAGGTATTAGCATAGCTGTCCTGTGAACTGTAGAGCTGTGGCTGGACAACCACTTTGAAAGTAGCCAAGGGCAAATGGGAAGCTATGTTGCATAAACAGTAAATGAATCCAGCTTTGCCTAAATAATGCTTTTATCTCTAGTGTTTCATATGATGGCTTTAGTTGACAGATTTTATGATTCTAAAAAGGACAATTTCTGTTGTCCTTTAAGGCATGATTTTGGTGCTGTGGTGTTATCTGTAATGCTGCTTACTGGAGTGCTAATACAAGCTCCCCCACCTCCACCCCAAGAGAGCAATAATTATAAAGGTATTATAAACTACTTCATCATTTTTTGTCAGTGTTTAACAGATTTCCAAATCTTCTTTCATTAGAAGCCTCAGTAGATTTCACATATTTTCCCAAATATTTCACTTTTTATTCCTCTCAAGTGTAGCACCACTCCTGCAGTGGTGCTCAGCAGCAGCACCTGGGTAGGGGTGTGCACCATCCCCCAGGTGAGCAGGCACAGGCAGTCAGGCTGTGCAGCTTCCTGGGCTGTCATCACCTCTCCTACAGGGAAGCTGAAGGATCTATCCTGCTCAAGTATCTTTGGGTTTATATCTCCCCCGCCAAAAGAGAGATTTCTTTGAAACACTGACAATACCATGAAGCTGGTGAAGCCTCACGAAAAGAACCACTTCCTTCCCACCTGCAACAAACCAAGTTGCCAACAGTGGATAACACATTGGGAAGACTTGCTGGGGAGTCTCCATGCTGTTGGCTTAGCCCCCCTGAAAAGGGCAGTCAAATCACCCTCTGATCTAGTGAATCTGTTTGATGAAGAGTCCCCTTAGGGGATGCTGTCAGACTTGTTGAGCATAAGGGTCTCAGCGTTCCTGGGGCATTTACAGACAAATAAATCACTAAAGGGTCGAGAAAAGCTCCCCTCCTTAAGGGTCAGGTAAACCTCCCCTTTTCACCTGATAGGAGTCTTACCAAGTCATTGGAGTAGATGAGGAGGTTGCAGAGATCAGAGCAGAGCTGGAGCAGATTGTCCCTGAAGCTCCTGACACCAGCCCAGTGCAGTGCTGCCCACTGCGGGGCAGTGATGTCGCTGCTGTTGCTGCTCACTGAAATAGGTCTTGCTTGGGAACTGCTCTGCACATTGCACACAGCCCGTCACGCTGCCCAATTTTCCTCTCCTGTTGTGACCTGGAGCATTACTTGCATGATGCTGCTGTGGCTAAGCTACCTTGCTCAGTGTATGCCTGCCTGGTGCCTGCTTAAAATGCCATTGACCTCTGTGGAGAAATCCTGATTTGATTTTGCATAAACAAGATTGGACAGCCAAGGGGAGCTGACTGGAGACCCACCTGTCAGGGGCTCTGAGCATTCAGTGCTTTGGTGAAGGGGAGTGGGACCACAATCATAGCACGTTTAAAAGGCAGGGATGTGTTTTAGGTGCACATCTACTGTGCTTTTGACCAGCACCCAGAAGGTGTTTATTCCCTGGCTAGGACTGACTTAATTTGTTTTACCATTCTGTGCTGGGACAGGCCAGCATAGTATAAACAGAAGAACAATCCAAGTCACTGCAATTGTATTTACACTGGTTGGCATTCATAAAGCAGAAGAAAAATTGTTATGGGTAATCCTGTTTTACATTTACCTAATGAGCTCATGGAGTGGCAGGAGAAGAGCGCACAGTGAAATGCAGGAAGGACTGCGTGTGCTCCGTGGTGGTGCTGATACGCGAGTTTGTGGTTGTTGAGATATTCTCCAATGCTCACATTTATCCATGAAACAATGAGGCTGAAGGCAAGGGAAGAAAAAGGGCAGAAGGTAAAAGAAGACAAGATACTTTTCTGTACACTTGATGTGCAGAGGGCATTGTGCTGTGAGTACAGGGCAGGCAATGTATAAGTGTGAATTGCAAGTGCAGGGATATCCTCTTTCCCCTGGATACTTTTAGGTAATATGAGTGGATGCTGCTTAGCATTGTTTTTTGTTTGCACAGTTATTGAACATCTGGGCCATAAGCTCCACTGGATGTCTTTTCCAATAAAAAATTAGAAACTTTCTCCTAAATTTCGTGTCCTGCTAATTGCCCAGTGTGTTTGCTTCCCTAGAGAAAAAGGATGCCTTTGATACAGGAATTATTTCTGTTGATTGTTATGTAATACAAATATTTTGCCGCACTTTTCACTTTTCAGTGACTGTCATGGATTTGCTATAAGCTTTTTCCCCCCTCTCTTGTTTCCTGCTTCTATGATTATTTCATGGCTGCAGCAGGCAGTGGTCTGACTATCTGCAGTTGGTTCCCATTCTTGTATGCATTTTTATCCTTTGGAGACAGCACACAGCAATTGCTGCGTAAGGAATACAAGTAGTCATCGTCACTTGTTCTCATTTGCTGCCTATTTGTAATAATGGCAGACTCTGAGATTAAGTCAGTGTTTAATGCTGAACTCCATCGTGACCAAGTGGAGAACCCTCATAGTCTGTGAATGGAGTTTGTGTTCCCAGCAGCTTCCCAGTGGGTGTGTCTCTGGCATTTACCCGGGTACCATCAGGTTGTGTTGTTGGTTCAGGAGAGCAGGGGTTCATTTAAAAGAGAGAAGTGAACTGTTATGTTTCATCCCAGAGCTCTTCTCTTTTGGTCGAGGGTGGCTCGTACAAGATGGGCAAGTAGTGGGAAGTTTGTATAGATATTGTGGAGAAGAGCTTATTTTGGGTATCTCAGTTTATCTACATCCAAGGTAAAGGTGTTTTAAGCAGATCTGGGAAGAGTAAATATTGCTCAGCTAACATCTCGTGTTTGGTTGGTGCTGTTTTCATTACATTAAACCTCAAAGAGGAGATAAAGCAAAATTATTACTTAGCAGCGAAAACTGGGCTTCCCTGTATGGCCCTTTCTCCGACAGGGCTCTGGATTTTGTCTTTTAACGTAATACACTTTAAAATAATTGCTTGCTTGTAAATATTTTACTGTTAAATGTTTTACTGTTAAAAGGCTGTTAATATTTAAATCTGCACCCTGAAATGTTTTCTGCATGGCAATCAGAGTGCAGCCAGAGAACAGTGCTTCAGCTTAATGGCTTGTGAATTCAAATTGTTACAAGGCTGTTTCCTAACAAGTGCTTTTATAATTTTTAAGAGCAAAGACCAATGAAGAGCTAAAATACTCACCGTGTTGGAAAATACTGTGGGGACAGGGACTTTATCTTATGTTAGCTGGATGATACAGATTTATAAAGCCTGATTCAGTTGACTTCAGAAATAGTTCTACTTATCAAATAAATGCTCTTACAGATCTATTGCTTGTAAGAATAGACTGGACTGGAAATCACTGTATTAAGCATATAGTATTTTGGGTGTAATCATCAGATATCATACATGATCATAGAGACTGTAATCATCCAAATCTTCATGTAATCATCCCTGTCCTCTGCAGTGACTCAGGTTTTCCTACTGACCTCTTTCCACCTGTATCAAGTTTACTTTCCATTAGTATTTATTAATATTCTTCAAATAGGCAAGTTTCCCTTTCCCATGGAATTTATTTATTAGGGGTATTTCCTTCAGGATGTACCAAGTTTGTCTCCTGGAAGTCTGCTTGCCCTCTACTGACTTCTGCCAGCCTTACCAGTGCCTCTTGTTTATTTATTGTCTTCCTAGTGATTGCATTTCCTAATTAGTGTGTTCTCTCATTTCACTAATGTGCTGTGTCTCTCTTTGGGTGATGTGACAGGATGTGCATCTGTCCATCAAGTGATCCTATGGATACCTTGACTAACTTCCTCCCAAACACAGAGTCATCCGTTCCATAGAGTGTGTAATTACTGGAATTATCCTGAATATCCTCATGGCTGCTGGTTTCTTTCTGTCAGCTCAGCTACTTACATCTATTAATGGACTTGACTGATGGAATGTGCACTGCTCTCGATCAGCTTTTAAAACAATTCCTGACTATTCAATTATTTAATAATTCTATCAAATTATTTTCATCCACTTTTCATATAATTTTGGATTTTTGCAGGTTTCATTTATTTTATGGAACAAGTTTTTTTTTTTTGAGAAGACTTCTTACTGTAATTGTCACTTTTCTGACATCTGGTAAAATATATCCATCACTGCTCATATTTTTCCATTAATTCTCTTTCCCAGCTAATTTTGCTTGTAATTGCTTTCATTTTTGTGAGTTGGGTATTTTCTCAAATGTATTATTCTGTAATTACTGTTTTGAACTTACTATATTTCACATGCCAAATGCAATCAAGTTGAGGAACTGGAGCACCTGGCTGCTACTATTTTTATTCTGTAACTCCTCTTTCTGTGTGAAGATGAGATCTGATGTGGCATTTCTCCCCTTACTGGAGATCTCAGGTGAACATTCAAATTACAGCTTAGCTTCAATTAAACACTTGGGTCTTAGGAGATGTGGGCAGTTGCTCCTTGCTGGTGGCCTTGCTGGGTCAGGCACTGTGTTCTCCAAGCAGCTGCCAGCCAGGCACCCATGCCCAGTGAGGCCCTTACTGGAATCTCTCCTGCAGAAGTATTTGCTCTGTCTTCTCCCCACATGACTCCTCAAGCTGACAGCATGCAAGATCCTCACTGCAGGCTGGAGGAGCCAAGGGCTTGGCATGTGCTTTCCTTGGTGCTGCACCAGGAGTGCGAAGAACACTGTGCTGCATCTTACAGCATCAGGGTAGCTCAGAAATAGCCAGTAAGCTCCTTTATGTTTTGCCTCTTCTCCTGGAGACTCTTAAAATATATGAGTTATTTGGTGAAGTAGCCTACTTGTCAGTATCTCTCTGTATTGATTATCCTTAGTGTGATAATGAAGATGCCACTTAGGGCAGGCTCTTGATGCTGTGATGCTTCTGAAACAAGTATTATTAACAAACCTTCCCTCGAGAGTGCAGTCACTTCTGTGGTGAAGGAGGCTACAGCATTTTACGACACCTTTCAGCAGACTGAGAGCTTGGACATCACTGATTAGTGTGGCTCACTTGCTGGGGGGGTAATTATTTAAAGTAACTGGTTATGTGTCCACGTCTGTCTTCAATCCTTTAACTGGATCAATGACTTGACCTAGTAGAGCAATTCCTAATTCCTTTATGAAACTTTGCTGAGATCTTGGACTCCCTCCAGTCCAAGAGGCTGCTACTTTTTCATTAGTGGTTCTCCAGTAAGGCAAGCTAAGAGCAGCCTTGTCTTGACATTAAAAGAATATTTGTTGTTATTTGAGGTGCAATAAATAACTTTAAAAGCAATTAATTGGCCAGAGAAAAATCTTTCAATCGATCAGATAAGTGCCTGCAGCATCCCTCTGCCTGTGGTATTGATCTAAGCTCTAAAACAAAGAGACTGCTATGACTGCTGTATGACTTCCCGGGAGTTCAGTGAGGTGGTTTTTTTGGAAACTGATTTAAAAAACCCTATAATTAACAAAGAAGATTATCTGAAAAATACCTCTCTATGTGTTTTTTTTAGTGGCTTACTCTCTGAGGCAGGCTTAAATTCATACAGTTGTTTGAAGGGAGTGACTTTATTTCACTAAAATCTGCAGAAAGGTAAGTGCAGCATCTGTTCTATCATCACACCAGACCTGAAAACACAACCTGCTGGAATCTCAAAACAATCTTAAAGTTTGAGAAGTAATTTAGAATTGGCAGATATGGCTCATTAGAGGCAACCACACAATTCAGTTCTTGGACAGAAGAATTCAAGGGTGCAGATAAATATTAGTGCAGTGGGGATCTGGGAGGCAACCTTATGAGAAGTGGTGTAATTCGGTTGCAAAAGAATGAATTTTTATGCTCAGGGGAACTGGCAGAAGCCCCAGATCTGGGCTGGGGCAGTCGTTCCCCTCAGTGGTGGGGGCTGAACTGGGCTAACATGTCCAGTTTTGGTCAGCATGCTTTGAGAGGGATGTGGAAACACTTAATAGAACCCAAAGGAGATGAGCAAGAATTGTGAGGCAGATGTTTCTGATGAGAAAACTGTAGAAAGAAGTGGATTCATTTCCTTTAGGGAGGTGAAGTCTTTGTTGGAGAAGGCTGCAAGAAAGCACAGAGCAATCCCCAGTCCTTCAGCAGCAGGGAAAGGGCAACCAACTTCAGTGGAATATTTTAGTCAAGTATTTGGGAAAGCATTTCTAGAGGTCTAAGGGTAGATAAGCACTTGTTACTTGGACTTGTTACTCAGAAGAAACCTGTTTTGCAGGAGGTTTATTAACAAGTCGGTCACCAGGTCCAGCTCCTCACTGTGCCTTGTGCCCTGTACGTGCTGCAGCTCACTGTCCTCACTCCCTCACATCCATCCCCACATGCCCTGTGCATCCAGGCTGGTCCTACTGATCGTCACAGGCTGAGTCCTGGCAGAGAAAGTCCATCGCTAATCCATGCAACAGGTATACTGCAGTGGCACCAGTGGGATGAGCAAGAGCACTGTAGTTAAATCTTGAGCTGGTAGGATCACCTTGGGGGTGAAAGGGTGCTCAATCCTATGGAAGAGTGTTATATGATAGGATTAGGATTAATTTGCTTGGGGTGAAATGGGCAATCCTGGATTTCTTGAAGGAAACCATAGCTGAAATCTAAATTACAAGTCTAGTTTTAAAATCTATAAAGTGAAAAAAAAGCCCTATTTGTAAAATCCGTGTAAACATTTTATAAGAATCTTGATAATCTTATCTCTTGCCAATGCAAAGGAGTCTGGTCTGCACATAACTTAGTGTTCAAGAAGCAAAGAAACAGGCAGGTTTGAGGTCTTGCCATAGCGAATTTGCTTTCCTTTCCTTTTAGATGTAACAGTTTGGTACCATTTTATATACCTCTGTACATGTAACACAATGAAGATTTTTCTGTCTCTGATATAGGATGTATATTGGGAATATCACTTGAGAGTTGAGCTTGAACATTTAACTCACTTAAACTGCTAAATAATTGGGTCAAATTTTCACAAATTTTGAATGCACTACAGTCCTCCTAAAGCCACTCGGAAGCCTCAGGGGTCTGACTGCTCGGTGATACCCAGCTTGCTGCGAATATCCAGGCTCTGAAAAACAGTCCTGTTTGTTTGTTTTCTCTGTGTGGTGCTGCTTAGTATTGTGGGATGGATGAGCTCTGAATACACCTGATCTGATGCTCGCCCTCCACCTGTATCCAAGCCCTGGCTCTTCACGAGTGTCTGCATTACATGGCAGGATCCTGTAATATAAGTCATCACAACAGAGCAGAAAGGGGCTTTGTGAGAGCAGAAAAGAACGACTTGCGCTGGAGCAGCAGATGTGGCTGTTGTTTTGTGCAAGTAGATGATTCCCTAATCCTCTTAAGGACAGCCTGGCTAAAATCCCCTTTGCGACAGGCACAGCTCTGGGCCAGGTGGCCTCAGCTTCTGTCCCTGGCTTCGTGAGCTGCTTTGCTCCGAGGAAACTCTCTGTGCTGCTGCTGCTGCTGAAAAGCCACTGTAAAAACAGCCCCAGTGCCAGGTGTGCGGGAAGAGCCCTGGGAATCAGCCAACATCGTGGTACTGGGAGTCCTTTTGCTGAGTATAGAAGCAGTCCTGGGAGGTTTTAGGTCTTCAGAGTCTGTGGGTGTTACAGAAATGCTGAGTGCTCTTCCTAGAATTTATGCATTTAAGAAGGTAGTAAAATATTTGGCCAAAATAAAAAGAGATGAGAGTGTGAGGTGAGGGATGAATGGGGACAGTATGGGAAAAGCTGGATGGTACGAGGTGAGCTGGCATAAAGAATATCTTGCAACTCCCTCTGCCTTTCTCCAGGTAAATCCACTCCTTTCACTGATGTGTCTGGCCTGTGCAGTTGCAGAGCAAGGTTTTCCTCATCATTGCGTTGTGAACAGGGTGGAGAAGGAGAGTGACCAGGAGGTGGGATGGTTGTCTGACACTTGCCATTATTTCCCTGCTATTGTCCTAGTGTTTCTATGTGACACTGGACAAAATATTTCATCCTGGAACATGGAAGGGACTCAAACTCTATAAACAGTCTGAAACAAGGACTTGGAAAATGGGACATTTCTCCACTTGCCTTAGTTGGTATACCTGATAGTCCTTGTACAAGCCAATAGTGACCCTTTAAAAAGAGTTATTATTCATTATTTATTGCTTCATAAAACATACCCTCATCAGAACTCAAAACTCAAGCTCCATCCCATTGCTTTCATTCTCAGTGCCCTTCAGTAGCCCCTTCCCTCTCCCATTTCCATGTACCACACTCAGCTGCCAAAATCTGGACCTTGAACTTGCCTCCCCTTGTTCAGTGCTACAAGGAGTGATGAGACCCAATATGAATGAAATATGCCACCTTCGTATTTTTAGCATAACACTGAAATTACTGTAAAAACAAATGGCTTTGAGATTGTTGTTTGCCTTTCAGTTTGGTGGACACCACTATTTTTATCCTTGCTTTAACTGGCCAAAGAATTTTGGTAAGCCAAAATTCATCTTTGGAATGACACAAAATGTATTGTGGGAACACAGTGAGGCTGTTAGATTCTCTGGATTTTGGTGAAGATAATTTTGGAGGGTGCAGTCCTGAGGTTTTTACTTGGGCAAATCTCCCACTGGCTCATCTAAGACTACCATGTTAAAGTCATCAAGAGGAGATTGTATCAAGAGGACACAAGACTGTATGTGGTATGTTTCTGTAATCTTTTTTTTTTTTTTTTTTTTTGGGCATCCAAAATGACTGGTATTAGCTTTATTTCCATGTTTTCCAGATTATTTTTAATTTCTTCACCACTCTTGCTCATCTGTTGTAAAAAGACTCTTCCTGACATGAGAAAGGAGACAAAAATTTCTGGCCATGCTGCCTTTGTAAGAGGTGGTGATGGCAGGGTCTCAAGTTGCTGGTAGTAACAACTTCCATGGGGAATTAATAACAATTTGTCCAATGTCCAGTAAAACCCAATAGCTCTCCTGCACCACCCTCACTTAGTCCTTGTGACTCAAGATTCAGTTTATAAAGAGCTGGCGCACTGCAAGCGTTTCTAGGCTGGAAGATGTTCAACATCTTGGTGTCAGTCAACTACTGACTCTCTCCTACAGATTATGTATGAATAATGTGAAAAATGTGAGATGTATCACTTCACAGAATGACTTTCAGATACAGATTGTGATTTTCTTGCTCTTTTGTGAGTTTAAAGAAACACATTTCAAAGGAGCTTCCTTCTTTACTGTGTCCTAACAATCTGCTGGAAGTCTGGTGTCTGCCATGGAATTCCAGCTCCATGGATCAGCCATGTAAATGGGAACAAACTGCCCTCTGAAGGTATTTTTGTGTCTTCAGTATCTTTTCTCAGTGAAACTACTGTTTACAAATAGAGGCTGGGGCCTGAACTTTCAGATTTTGAATCAGTCAGTTGACTTGAAGTTTGGTCACCCCAGGTCCTGTTCCTGGCTCAGCCCCTGTCTTTGAGGAGCTTCAGTCTTCCTGGGCTTGGTTGCATTTCATGAATAGGTAAACAGATGATTAAGGAAAAAAATTAAGGCAGTGATTGCATTTGATTAGCTTTAGCAAACTGTAAGGCGTGGGACTGTTGCAGCATTATATACTTTTTTTTACTTCAGTGAAGCTACTCTGCATTTCCAGTGATGTAAAGAAGATTTGAATTTGTCCTCTTGGCTGCTCCACTTCAACAATTGATTCTAAATCAGCCTCACTATCTAAACATGTAGAATTAAAGATTTCTTACTAATTATACGACTGCAATTCCTGAATATTTTTCTTCCTAGTTTAGTAAAAAATCCTTCTGACATTTAGCAGATTGACATTCTCCTCGCGTCTCCACAACAATCTGTCCAGTTTGTTTAAGAAGACAACATTTTTGGAAGAAACTGCAGCATCTCTGCTGGAAACTCAAGTACCTGGCAAGAGATCCTTGAGATACTTGTTGAGCTGGCCAAGTTCTGCTGTTACGGTTCCTGATTTCAATAGGCAGTCTCATGTGTTTTTGACTGTCTAGGGTTCACCTTTTATTTTCTTCTAGAAGGCTCAGGAAAAATCAGCGTGGAGTAACAGACCACAGCAAGAGTCCTGTCACCCTGGATGGTTCATTCTCTGCATGCTGACCGGACTCTTTTTAGGGCTTCCCTAAGTAAGAAGTAAACCTATCTTAGGCTAAGGACACAGGATCTCTGCCCTCTAAAGCCAAGTAACTACTGAAAGGCAAACATCACTCTTGACAATAAACATGGCTGAACTATTTACTCCATACTTGGAGGCTCTCAGTTCCACCTGGAGACCGTATTTTTCTAATCACCGAGGTTGCATCTCCATTGCTGTCAAACAGTGCTCTGAGAGCCTCCTTGCACTCTTCCTTCTGATACCTGAATAGCTTTGCTCTGTGCTTAATTTTAATTTTCACCAGTTAGTGGTGCAGTGGTGCATCAAAAAGCCTTAACAACTGTAAAAACACTTTGAGGTGTATAAAATTCTTTAAATAGACTTTTTCTTTTGTTTTCAGTTGTGGGCAGACACAGTGCCAGTTGTTTTCACCCAATGCATTTCACGTTTCACGGTGATCCTGCTGACCTTCCCTGATGCCTGTGCAGATCAAGATGAGTACATGATGTGTGCTCTGAGTGAGCAGAGCACACACTCTGAGCCTTTTTTGCTCATTTGTTCTTTATTGCTATAGTTTGAGTGACTGCAGGCATTGTTCCATCTTGTTGGCCAAATCTGTTATCTTGCAGGATCAGCCGTGCTCATCGCAGGCAGAGGTGGATTGCACGTCTGCTTTATACATAATTAACTGCAGAGCAACAGTCGTTTTCTGTTGTACTTGATGACAGGTACTGAGTTCCAGGTTAGCCATATTGAAGTATGCACTTTTTTTGCTACAGTCTTTTTGGCCATTAGTGAAACATACTGATGACTTGTTGAAGCAGTTGGTAACACCCAAGGGTTACTCAGAGTTCAGCCTTTTAGCAGATACTTAGCTTATCTGTACTTGTCCCTATTGGAAGATCACTGTTTATTCTCATTTTGAGCTCCATGATTTGGATAACTTTTTACACATTGTTCATTATAAATTATACTTAGTGTGTTTCCATTTGGCCTGGACTCTTCTCTCTTTAAAAGCTTGTTCCAGGATTTGTTCACTATCTCTGCTTCATATTCAAGTGGCCCTTTTATAACCTTGGTGAGAATTTACTTGTAATTTCAAGCTTTGGGTCCAGCTTCAGTTTGCATCTCCCTTTCATTTATGGCACAGGCACAGACTTTGTTCTGCTGTAGATACAGCAGTTAAATCAGTGATGTTGAAAAGTGGTGAAGAACTTGGTTGCAGAGACAATTTAACTGACAAGCTGGTCACTATCTTAATTTCAGAATGACAGTGGAGAAAGCATGAGAGCTGTGCTGAGCCAGAGCATCAGTGGTATCACAGTGGCAATACCGCTCAACAAAATCTTTACTGATGGATCTGCACTTGTCAAAACCTTGGGGTAAAAAAGACTGGAATAGATAACTCCTTTCTCTCTTGCCTAGGGCTCTTTGACTTCATTTTAAAGGTAAGTTCTTTGATTTTGGTTGAAGAGGGCACATGACTTGCTTAGGCACTGGTTACTCTGTCTGCTGCTTTGCTGTCTAAGAGGCCATCTATTAAGTAGTATGCTGGCAGCAACTACTCTCTTTTATATAGCAGTTGTCATTTGAAGATCTCCAAATCTGTCCAAAGTGGAGGAAATTTATCATCTCCATCTTGTAAATTTAGAAACTAGAAACAGACAGACACGCAAGGTCAGAAAACCATTGCCAGCACTGGAAACAGAACCCAGCTTTTTGCATAGTGGTTTCTGATCTTGCTGAAAACTAGCTAGCAAGTGGAGAAAGGAAAATGGTTCTTCATTTACTTCTGAACGTATCTTCTGTTGCAGTTAAGTTGCTAGGCTGCCATGGTCTCATGTTTACACATGCAACATAACAATAAAAGGTGTTTGCAGAGCGTAACCCAAAACATCGTTTTGCATGCAGGGGCAGTAAACCATGGCACAGCTTAGGAGTGCCCCTGCCTGCTCTGGGAAGGGTTGGGTCTGGTGGGCCAGTGTTGTCCTGTAAAGCAGCTCCAGTTATAGAGCTGGATCCAAAGGAATGGGGATTACTATGTACAGAGCCTGGCAAAATGATGCTTTCATTCTGCTTTGATCCAATATGTTGCTGAAATATAAATAGTGTAATAATATATTTTTAGATGCAAAGGCAGTGAACTTGTAAGAAGCAAGTGGAAAATCCTCATGCATTGCAGCATCCAGTGAACCTGGTATGCCTCCTTTCTTCCTCAAGTCATTCACACATACCGTTTCACTCACTGTTAGAAAGTAGGGATCTTCTTGCAAACCCAAATTGCATTGTGCAGGAGAGCTGTAGAGAGTTTGTATTCTGTATATGCAGCTGACTTGGAGAATATTACTTCTGCTTTTAAAAGTATCAGTTCCTGTCTTTCTGTGTGAGGTAGCATCTCCCTGGGAAAGACACTCTCCTAAATTCCAGCAGTCCACTACTGGAGAAAAGGGAATTAATTTTTCATACTTCTCTCTAGTGGAGGCATCTCCTTTCTGTGAATCACAATTCACCTCTGCTGCAGATGGCTGGAACCTCAACATAATGAAAACATTTCACAGAATCACAGAATATGCTGAGTTGGAAGGGACCCACAAGGATCACTGAGTCCATCTTCTGGCTCTGCACAGGACCATCCCCAAGAGTCACACCATGTGCCCTAGAGTATCATCCAAACACTTCTTGAACTCTGCCAGGCTTGGTGCTGTGACCACTGAACGGAGGAGCCTGTTCCAGTGCCCAATCACTCTCTGGGTGAAGCTTTCATTGTACCTACATTCTTAAATTGGTCCCCATTGCTGCATTCAAACATCTACTCCCTGGGGAAGACCATTTGCTTCAGCATTTTGATTTGGAAATTGTAGTGATGTAAATAGACAGTAACATCAGACTGAGCATCTTGAATGCACTTTCCAGTCTCTGCATATCTTCAGGCTATCTGCTAGGAACAAAATTTGAAAGTATTTCCAGTGAATTCACCTAGATGATAAGTCATTTAAGTTCTCAGCCTCTTTAGCCATTGTTGTTACCAGACATTCGTGTAACGGCACAAAGAAGTAGAATTCACTGCCTCCCCCTCCACGTTCACCCCCATGTGTGGTCTGGTGGGCTTGAGAACAGCTACTTTATGGGATCCCTTTGTTAAAATGGGCAAGTCATCTCTGAAATGGAGGGTGCCTTGCTCTGATTGGACATGATGGTGTTTATTTTTATGGAGCAATACAGCAAAATACTTCTGTGTCACATTGAAATAAGGCAGCTTTAAAAATCCTCAGGGGACCAGTGCATCCAGCCTCTGTAAGAGCAACCAGGAGTCTGAGAGAGCACCTACCTCTTGCTTTTTCTCTGTGACAGGTCTAGGAATATATTTTTCTAATTCTGAAATGGGAAATAATTGAATGCTGAAGAGCTTTAGTGCAAACTGCTGCTGAAATGAGGTGACAAAAATTCCCGGTAGTTCTGGTAGTCTAAAGCAAAGTGAAGATGTCTGCTGTGCTTTTCTAAAAGATGTCTCAGCAGACTTGTGTTAACGACAGCTTGTGAAAGGCTGGACATCCTCTTGGGTTGCCTTTTCTGTTTTATGGCATGTAGCCTAAAATACTTTCTTTCAGATTCTGTTGAGTTAGTTTCTTTTTTTTAAAAATTTGAATTCTGCCCCCCCNTGTGCTTGGGCAGGACCTAGGTCTATTCTAGTTGTAGAAATAGGGCAGGTGTTCTCCATCAGTGCCGTATCTCTCTGTTCTGTCCCTCTAACTCCTCATAACCCATTTGCCACATAAAGCTCCTGGACTCGATAGAGGCTTTGGGGCTATCTGTGATTACTTATTTATCAAGCCATGGCAGTGCTGTCTATGAGCACAGACGGGACTGGGGTATTGAGCAGTGCAACTCATACCCAACTTGGATAATACAATAACTTAGAGTTGCCTTTAGTTTCCTTGTCTCCTTTTTTATATGACTTAGTAAACAATGATCTGCTTCACACATGGGAAAAGGGAATTGACTCAGAGAGAAGAGCAAATGTGTAAGGAGCAGGAAAGGGCTGTGGAAGTGGCTGCTGCCTCACGTTTGGAGGAGAATGCTCTTCTCTCCCTGTCTTTTCCTTGGCTGCCATTTGGATAGAGCAGTGGTAAGGATGACCTTGTGCATCCCTGTGTTGTCCTCTGCCCCGAGCTACAGATGGATGAGCAAAGACTGATTTGGGGAACAGAAGGAAGGTGGGCATATGGAGAGACTCTGCTCCTCACGGAGAGAGGAGCGATGAATGACCAGTGAGATCCTGGTCCCCATCCACACCCTCGGTCTGACTGTAAGAGGCAGAGTAGGCTCAGTCCTGTATGAGACACTTTGTTCTTAAGCCTTAAATCAGGAAAGTGCTTTAGTTATGTTTTGCCAACAGCTGATGGTGTAAACACAGTGAAATGAGCGAGCTGTAGTGTAAGAGGGTGCTGTGGACATGTTATGCTCTGTGGACTGAGTGTGGAGCAAACCCTGTTAGAACTGTGGGTGTTTTCAAGATTTCATTGATATTGACAGTCTGTCACCCTCCAGAGTCCCTCTGGATGCTGAAGATAGCATGTGTCAATTAAAGTGGCTGTGTATGTGACCTCTGGGAAAGGAAATTTTGCTTTCAACCCAGTTCATTTTTCACATCACAGGCAAGAAAAATCACCCTTGAAACTGGTGCTTTACTGAGAACATGAGCAGACAAGTCCAGGATGGTGGTGGCTGCATACAAGGTTACCCATTGAAGGTGGCCTAGGAAGAGTGAGAAGGGTCCCTGTGGGCTACACATGCATTTTGGACTGGGTGCACTGGGTGCAGTGAACAGTTTGAGTGGTCCCATTCCTAATTCCTTAACCGATTTTGGTAAATCCATGATGCTTACATGTGTGTTGGTTATCTACAATTTCTCTGCTCCTGGTTGAACAATTAATTGCTTCTGACCTGTTAATAATGTTTTCATTCCCTGCTCACCGCCCTGGCACGTGACAGAGCCCTTCATGATAACTTCTTACTGCTTGGGTAATTGTAGCTGTTTGGTTTGGGAAGGGAAATATACTTTTCCCAAACATTTCTCTTCACACAGTTTTGCTTGCCTGTGCATAAATCAGTGATAAATACAACTTATTTTCACATATGGTGGGTTTATATTTGCCATTAGTGTTTCAGAGCATTGTGATGTCTCAGGTCTGGTTGAGGGACAGCCGTGATATCATGGTTATGTTGTAAAGCTTGGGCAGTGAGGAGAGACATTCATGCTGTTTGATTTTTGCATCTTTTAACTTTAAGCATTTAACTTAAAACATTTTTTTTTCCAATTTAATGCTATAAATGCTGTTTGAATATGAAGAAATAGCAAAAGAACTTGCTCCAGCAGGGAAGCTTCCTGTACACAAACAGTAACCAGAAAAAATGTTGAACTTAAACCACATGACATTTGCAGAGATTGCCATTTTTCTGGGGCTGGTAGTGAGGAACCTGCCAAGTGTCACAGCTGGTCCATCACCAGTGGTGGTCCATTAAAAAGTTGTTTGCTGCTTGGCTTGCATCCCTTGTGGGAAGAGGGCAGATGAGCGGGCAGCTCTTGAGCACTGTGGTCCCGGTTTTGTTCATCTGATGCTGGTTGCCTCTCGCATCTCAGCTGGGGTCTGACCCATGGCTGATAAGGGATGGCAGTCTGAGGTCCTCTAAGGACTCAGGGCCTGACCCATCTGTGACATCTTTGGCCCTTGCTGGCCATGTTTGGATGTCAGCATTCATGCAGCACTGCTGTTCCTCCTCTGCACACCTTGCCTGGTGTCAGAGCTCTCTGTCTCCATGGTGCCTCTTCAAATTACTCTTTGCTTATTTAAAAAGGGAGGAGAAAGCCAGGTGGTGCCAGGCTCCATTGTGTGTGCTGCCAATTCACCCTCTTACAGTCCTACTCTGTAATTTTCCCTATGTGACTAAAGGGAAATTGTTCCGCCTAGTGCTCCAGCTTTTTTTGGGGGAATTTTTCACAAGGTTTTGCAAGAGTGCAGATAATAACTGAAGAAACTCCACATTTTCTTCTTTAGAAGGTAAAACCTCCACATTTTATTCTTTTGACTAAAAAACATGAGCACCTGACTTATTAGGTAAAAAAACAGATGGCAGAAGCTTGAGGGATATTGTGCACACACAAAACATCTGCTGTGCAGATAGTATTTACAAAACGATGATATCAGAGCCTGTTGCATTCCACGTGCTGTAAGTTGTGGAAATGTCCCTAGAAAACAACAGCTCCCAGAATGGGACCTAACCCATTTGATTTGATTGCCTTGAAATGCTGGACCTGGTGTTGGCTTGATAGTGCTCTGCTGCTTACCCAGAGTTTAATTGTCTGGGATTAGATTCCTTACCCCATTCTTCTGCTGTCTGCTGCTTGCATGACTAATCCACTGAGTCCGAGTCCTGTTCCTCTGTTCTGCCTTGTTATCTTCATTACGTGTTCTGTGCTCAGAGAGACATTAATTTCGAATACCATGCTTTCCATAGTGACTGCTCAGCGGCCATCTCATTATGGTCTTACAGGTACAGGGCCAGATGCTTTCATTTATACCAGATAAGCCTCTGAGGCTTAAATGATCAGTTCCCAAACAATAATTTACAGAAATACTTTGCCTTTTACATTCCAAGAACTTAAGTTTTAGGGCTACTTCAACAATAAAATATTTACAACAAGCTTTATCCAAATTAGCTTCTATTTCTATGTTGTATTTTAATCTGTTTTCCTCTCACATGTTATTTTGTTTGGTGTCTTTATAGATTTAACATGACTATCCAAATGGAAAATCTCTTCCTAAATATGAGTCAGCATAATCAGCTTTTACAAGCTTCAAAACTCTCCAGATTATGACACCTTCATACTGTGAAAATGGAAGTTTAAAATCATCTGCTGCCTATGATATATTGTTTATCCATCTCATAGGCTATTAACTACAGCAATTTGTATGAGTCTAGCATAGCAAATGTCAGATGTTGTTTCCATTTCTGCTTTTGTTTTGCTTCACTGGCAAAATTCATATTGATTTCAGTGGTGGCAGATTAAGCCTTGCACATGTTTAATTTTCATAAGCTAGCAAAAATGTCTTTCCTCTTTATTGTGCCCATTTCCTTTAAATATTTGTGAGTCTTTGCACAATTCTCCCACTCAAATTTCAAGATCTTCCAAGTCTCCTTCCTCAGCTCAAGTTGTCTAAATCCCAGCAAGTATTGTCTCAGACTTACTCAGCTAAGAGTCCATCCCTGCTGTGTGATAGAGACACTGCTTCTGTTTGCTAGGTGAACTAAGGTATTGAATAAAGATACTTTTCTGCATCGTCTGAGTTTTGTTAGGCATTTCAGAGACTTGCAGAGCAGCAGATAGATAAATGGTGCCAGCAATATACTGTAGGTTGTGAGAAAAGAAGTATAGTTACTGAGCTTTGGGTTAGCCTGAACAATATCCAGGAGTGACCAGCAAATAAACTCTGGTCTTTGAGCATCCAGGGACAGATGGCTCCCTGCCCTCTCCAGCAGGAGCAGCTGGTTTGTAGGGGAGTTGCTAAGGTCACTGTGATATGGGTTGCCCACATCTCATACATATTCTCTTAAATAAACCTCTGGCTTGACAAGTGGTACTGAGGTTTGTCTGCGAGCAAAACTAATGTCTAGGAAGATCACAAACTCCTAAGACATGGCTCTTGAATAGACTTCAAGCTGTTAAAAGGACCATCATCTGAAAGATCATCACATCCATGTAATGTACAGACCTGTCCTGCTAGCATGAAAAATGTAAAGATATTTCTCTTTTCATGCCCATATCTAATATTCCTATCTTAATCAACGTGGATGGAAAAAAGATTTATACTTTTTAGCTGCTCTACATTAATGAAAAACACTTTTCTCTTCTGTCCTCCAAACACATTCTGCAGCTGCAGGGCAAATAGTCTCGAGGTGGGAGTGAGACCACAGTCAGACCTTGAATGAGGTCTTGGAAATGTCAGTGGACTTGAGTTCACAGTATGTGAGTTAGAAGTGAGTCACGGTGCAATTTGCTGAAGATCTGGTAGAATATGGGGAGCACTGAGCATCAACTGTATTTTCTCCTTGGAGATAAAGGCTGGGTAAGAGTCAAGTGGGGATTTCCCTGGGAAAAGCAACTATCTCCTGTGGGCAAGCTTGTGCTGCGGCCACCAAAGCTTTGGTGTTGGCTCCCAAAGTTACGAGGCAGGAGGAGATGCGTGAAAATGTCCATTTCAGAAATATTGGCAAAGAGTGTGGTGGCTGATCCGCTTCCAGAGGGACATGTGAAAATTCACCTTCAACAGAGCAGTCTAGGTGGATACTTGGTGAAAGCCTGGTTAATGACTGTGTCAGCATTATGAAGACTCTCTGGCTACAACTGTGCTGATAAAGCTATTGAAGACAGACATTTTGTCTGTGTGACTACAAAAAGCTAAAGTGACAGGAGTCATCATAGTTGGCACGAAGCTGCAAAAGTAAAAATGCATTTGTGCAGATAAAACATCTCCCAGACATAAGAACAGCTGAGTTAAGATGACCTGATAGGGCGGGAGAGACACTCTGTTTGGACTGGTGTTGTAAATGATGTAATTGCTGATTTTTACTAGCCTGGGGTATGGCTCACAGGTCACCTTGAGCAAGCAAATAGCTGTGCAGAGTAGTTTCGAGTTTTTGAGTCATCCTGTGGAACATACACTTTGGTCCTAATAAACAGTGTTTATTCCCCATTGAAACTCAACTTCTTTGGTGCCAATTCTGTGCAGGAATCACAAACACTATTTTTAGCCTCTCATGCTGAACAGAGTTGAGATATATTTTATCTGATCAGTTACCAGTTGTGCTGGGGTCAAATCCTGCTTATTATTAGGAATATGTGTATTTAATAAAATATCTTGTTTATATCTAAGTTAAGCATTTTTTGTTTCTTAGCTAGGTGTGATATAACATTTCTGTTTTAAAGATGTTTTTCTCTGTTCCCCCAAAACCAAATAATAGTTTTGAAGACTGAGAAAGAAGGGTGGGAAGAAGCAGACATCTAAATAAAACATATATTGAATGGGAAAAAAATCAGTCAGCCTGGGTTCTGGGCCTATGATTATGTATGTGCTGGTGGATCACACTGCTGTGCTGTGTGCCATTAATGTCATTAGATGCTTTATGCCAGAGTGGATTTTTTTTTTGTATGTGCTGGTGAGATTGCAGGATTGGGATCTTGATGGGTAAACATCATCAATGCTGTGTGGGCACTGTGGGGGTGTGTGCTGCACGTGGAGCTCTGCACCCTTCCAAACCTCCTTCTTGTGCTGCCTGTGTGAGCACATGCCCAGCCAGCCCAGCAGATCCCAAAGTGCCAACAACTGCTTGGCGGGTTAACCAGCCTCCAGGCAGCAAAGCTTGTCCTCAGCCCCTTTTATAAAAAAACTAACAAGAAAACTGGTTAATCAAACCCCACCTTGTGAAAAGGGATATTTTAAACCGGTGCTTGATGCTGGAAGAAGGTTAAAAATAAGCTTAATGTTCCTACTCAAAGATGCCTGTGTGTTCTAAAGAAATGCCAGCCTTTCCCCCTTGTTTTTGTCAGGGCTGATCTGTGAGAATGTGAGGCCTTGGGATCCATTGCCATTCCCTTTGGTTCCTGGTGAAAGGAAAAGAGATTTGATTGTCCCCTCCAGATGAGAATACGGAGAAGTCTTCTAGGCCAGAAAACAACTTCTTTTTTCCTTTTCTTTTTTTCTGTTGTTATTTGAGCTTGCCAGATTGGTCTGCTCTCCAAGTGTGTGGGCGGCACAGAAGAGGTTGCTGAGACAAAGAATTTGGGGGAGGAAGTAAAAAGAAGTGAAAAAGACCTTTGGATTGGAGGCATGGTGTATGGGAGGAAGAGGCACAACGGCAGAAACAGTGTTGTTTTGGTTTGCAAAAGTTTATGGCAGATCAGAAGAAGCTGTGGTAGGTCAGAGACACAGAGTCTAGATGCTGTAGTGATGAATATATTAGCATGGTTTAGATCCTAGGGATATGGGCATTTTTCTGTGTTTGGTAATATGAAGCTCATGTCCTCCTCCTGGAAATGGAGATGTTGAGTGAAGTGACTGGAGGGAAACATGACCAGTGCTTTACTCAGTACAGTATTTGCACTTGATGTTCATTTGCTTTGTGCTTTGATAAAGTAGGTGCAAAACAAGTGGCATTTGGTTGAAGGCAGAACTCTTGGTTTTGTACTGATTAAATCCCATTTTCCTCAGCTGAAGAACCAAAAACTGATTTCTCATTCCAGTAATAGCTGCCCCTAGTCTACTTCATCTGGCTTGTGACCTTTCATGATGCTTCCGTAAGACTGAGTTAGATTCAAAGTGTCTTTTAATTTGAATAACAGAAGAAAAGAGTCAAAGGATATAACAAGGGAGGAAGGCTAAATTTCAAATAAAACTTGAAAAGCCACCAAGAGTCTGCGATGGGGAAGTATGAGACAACAATATCTGGTGAGGGAGAGCAGGAAACACGAGAAGGGTAACAGCTGAACAGAGGGAGTGGTAACAGGCGACACCTTTAACAGGCATGACATGATTTGTTTGGTATTTACACCTGCAAGATTCCCCTCATCAGGGCTGGAAAATTCACCATTGCCATGGGTTTTGCCCTTGAAGTATTTGAACCTCATCCCCTTTGGTTCCCTGGAGTACAATGTAAAAGAGTTTGTGAAAGCAGCCCTGCTAAGGGAAGTTTTGTAAATGAATCCCATTTATTCTAGGATGGTTGTTTAGCAGGAGGCAGGGAAGTTTTGGTGTGAGAAGGAGTGCATAGGAAGCCAGTTCAGGAAGAGGATCAGGGACTTTCTTCTGTGACCCTGGAGCCTTTCAAAGTCCAGGCTAAAAACTTTGGGCACATGCAGTGGGGGACATTGTCCCATGGACATGAGGTGTGAGCCTGCCTGCCCATCTTGCCACCCCAAAGGTTTCTTTTGGATCCTGCTGCCCTTCACTGTCCTCTCTGAAGGACTTTCAACAGGGTAATAAAAAGGTGTTTCTCTGCTGGGCTAATATTTACATCCCAAACATACAGTGCTTTTGCTTAGTTAGGAACATCAGTGCGTGTAAGTGAGAGGCTTTTCTTGGAAAGGGTGGCACACGAAACAGAAAGGTTATTCTCTCCTATCACTGTTATCTACTAAGAAAAATCTTTAGAAACTGCACTTCTATGCTGAGGCAACATTATTAAGATTACAAATTCAAGGTCTCAAAAGCTTGCACATACTGGAGTGGAAGTTGTCTATCTAACCTTCATTTGTACCCTGGTGTTGGTGCTTTCCGATTACCTTATTTACCTCTTTAGTTTCACAGAGTTCCTGCCTATGCCCTTTCCAGAGGGCATTGAATGAAGACTGTTAGAGTGAATTAACCTGTTGCTTGAAAGAGCCTCCTTTAAATTTTTGCAAAAACTCAAAGTATGCTTCTTTAGCTCAGGCAGAGAGGCATCATCTCTTCCTGCAGGAATATTGTGAAAACGAATGTAGTGTTTGCTCAGCAGTCACTTGTTAAAGCAAAAATGCCATAAAAATGCTGATGATTCCAGCTGGTAATTCAGTTTTTCAGTGTGGAATTTGTATCTCACCTGTGATAAGGCATGAACAAACTACTTAAATAATGTAAAAGTATATATATTGTACCATCATTCCCAGTAACTGTGCTTCTGTTGCTAAAGCCTGTCATGGTGCCTTATCACATGGGATGATACTGTTCAAAGTTTCCAAACATTTAATAGGCACAGAACTGGGCTTGAAGTAACAGATTTCGCAGTCCTGCCGTGTTGTCATTGTGCTGTGCCTCCAGAGTAAAAATAAAGATACTCATGAGACAAAAGAAAATATTTTCTTGAAGATAGAAACTTCAGTTTTCTCTCTAGTTCTTCTGCTTGTTCTGAAAGCACAAGATAGCTTCATTAAGTGAGTGTTATAAATCAGCATTTCTTTGTTTTTTTAAAATTACAGTGTTTCTTCTGGTGAGATGTTTTTATCTTCATTTTCCATTAAATTTGGATAGGCCTAAGATTCTTTTGAGTCTTGTTCTTGAAGTGTTAATCTGAAATGGCAGTGAGAGGCAGCTATTAATTTAGCATATAAATGAAAGTGAGAGCTGGAGGCATTTAAAGACCTTGTCAGTGTGGTGCTGTTCCTGACACTTGCCCTCATGAATGGGCAACAGCAGATTCCAGGGGCTCTTGCCCCAGACAGACACAGGTTTTCTGTATAATCTAAGAGCTCCTGGTTAGCTCAATGCAGTGTTTTATTGCCAGGCACACCTTACGCTGAATTCTGTGATTTCCAGTCTCTGCTTTCTCTTACTGTCCCACAGGGTTTTCTCAATACGTTATCCCAAAAGTATTCAAGGAGGAGGGAGCAATCTTGGCTTTTGGGGCACATGAGTTTCTTTCCTGACTCCTTCATGCCCTGAGTCACTCTCTTTGAAGATAAACCCAGCACCCGATGGGGGCTCGTGAGCATTTGCATGCTGATGGAAAAACGTTGTGAAACTCACCCTGAGGTCAGTTCAGTTCCTTGCCTTGAAAATCATTTTACCTGCTCAGTCCCCTGCCCCGCTCCAGCTCTGCCGTTCCCCTTTTCCACTTCTGCACACAGTCACGCAGGGTGGTTACGATAAAACAGAGTGCTGACAGGGTCAGGGTTAAGGCTGGGATGTCCTGTGGGAGCTTTGGCTTTAAATGAACAGGCATGACAGCCCTTGAGCAGTGACATGATGCTGCTGGCTCTCCTTCACCGAACCAATCCACATCCTGGACATCCATTGCAACACCTCCCTGATGTCTTCATTGCCCTACCAGAGGCAGCCTTTACCACTGTGCCACCGAAGCTTCTGTCACTAAAGCAAACACAACTGATGTCTCATTTACACTGCATGCAATGTAAGGTGGATAGTCAGCCTAAAGGTTTCTTCTGTCCTTAAATTCCCCTTCCTGCCATGCCTGCAGAGAATTGTATTGGGATAATTGAGCACCTGGGTTAGTGGTTGCAGTGCCATAGTTTGTAGGTGTGAGTGGTGATTTTGATTTTAAGAAATGGAGCCAGAATTTTGAATTTCCTTTGACTTACACATTGAGACTTGGCTTTCATCCAGAGCTGCAGCCTTATAGTAATGCTTAATAGTGACATAACTCATTATATTCCCAAATGACTGCATAAATGTCAATGAATCAACATACTGCTTGCTGGGGCAGTATCTATATCTTTGCATTACAGATAAAGAATAGAAAGCAGAGACACATCTTTGGTCTAAGTTCCCTCTATTAATGATAGTAAATTATTGATAAAAGGATGCATAGTAGGCAAGGTTTCTAGCTCTGGTTCTTGTTTTTTGTGCACTAGCACAAGCTGGTTAGACATTTTTTTCTTGGACACTTTTCCTGTTGAGAGCATTGTTTTTCCTGTAGAGTAACAGTGGCAGAAGTTCCTGAAGGAAATCTGCTTTCTGTACAGGTGAAGTTTCCCCCCACAAGTCAGAGGCTCCAGCTGAAAAAAGACCTGAGAATGTGTTCCCCTAAATTACCCTACCTTTCTATATGAACTCCAGCTGTTTGCTGAGAGTTACTCTGTTGAGTGAAAAAGGGCAATTTCTAGTCAATCTGTTTTTTACCATAGAGTCAAGTGCAAGTGGTAATAGAGAAGTGATTGCAGCTTTTAAACATAAAAATCATTAAGAGAAGATTTCTTTTCCATGGAAGATATTAGATTGATTTCCACAGTTCCTACCTATTACCCACACTGATACTCAAGGAAACTTTTTGGACTGTTTCTTGGCTGTATGTCTCTACCTGCAGCACTGTTAAAGTGGATGAAACTCCCTATCTGGAGAGGTTTTATTGCTTCTTTTGTCTTGCTTATGAAGACTAAACTCCAGTTCTCCACAGAGCCAAATCCAGTCCCAAAAGAGTTCTAGCTGCATGAGGTTTGCATGAGCTGGATTTTCATTTTCCTGGCCTGGTCTGTGTATAAGTATAATCTTATCCTTGATCTCTATTGGTTGGATTTTTCATCCTCTCCTTCTTCCCTCTTTATATCTTAGTTCTGTGTCTCTTCCTGTGCCAGACAGGTCTCTCTGCAGAGCTGGTTTTCCCTGCTGTGGTTCCCTGCAGGTATCTCTGCTGCTTTCCCTCAGTCAGGGTGGAATGGGATGTTTGGCCACGTTGGGATGTCTTTTCCCAGCCCGTGGTGGGTTTCTGGCACCCTTCTTGCTGACTGCCAGCCTTCTGACCAGGACACCAGGGAAGCAATGCAGATGCTAATAACCCATTGATTACATACCCAAACCCACTGTCTGGTCCCCAGGGCTCGGGGCTTTATCCCAGGAGGGGTAGGAGAGATGCCCCATTGTCTGCTCAAGGCTGCTTGGAAAGGTCTAAGGGTTTAGCTAGTAATGACATGAATCTATCTCCAGAAGTGCTCTGCAGCCTTAGCATCCTACTCTTGTGGTTGATAAGTATATTTAGCAAGATCAGACACTGCCTCAAAATACTCCTGCAGCAGATTCCTCCTGGCTTGGACAGCAGCACTGCTGCTTGGCTGGAATTTGCTGGATGCCATTCATGAATGGGAATGGATTTAGGGGCTGGATTTCTGTTGGGTCCAACCTAATACCTTTGTCAGTGATTTAGAAGGGAGCACAAATGGTGATGATATTGATTTTTATACTTGATGCCAAAATGGGAGGCTTTACCCATATTGAGAAGGGCAAAGAAACACCCCAAGGGGACCTAGAAGGTATCGGCAGAGAGAACTGTAAAATAGGAACAGGGATATAGATAGGCTTTCCCTGTGTCTAGAGGAGGACCTGAAACATGAACGACTGAGGAGTAATTTGGAAGAGAGAAAAGTCTGAAACGGAAGTGACAAGAACAAATCTGCAATAAGTTTCATTGTGACATGGCTGTGAAGGAAAGATTTGCCATATGGCAAATAGTCCTCAAGGATTTATCACAGAACAGGGCGGACAGGCCATTTTACTGTCATGAATGGCTCTGAGGGGCTGTGTCCCCTACGAGCTGCTCCACAGCACTGTGAGAAGTTTAGGGGCGGGAGGGGATGCTGGATTTTTTTCTGAAAAATAAAAAGCAATTTTAAAATCAATTGAAATTGTTTATAATTTTCTGCCAAACAGGATGACTCACTCTGGCAGTCTGCCCTCTCCATCTTCCCCCTCAGACAAACAAACAAAGCCAATAAGTTGCAAAAAATAAAATAATCAGAAAAGATAATTCAAAATTTTGCTTTTGGTATATTCAAAACAAAGGGCTTAATTTTTTTTCTTTTTTTTTTTTTTTAGGACATCATTTCAGAGCTGGTTTGAATGACCAGAACTTGAAAAAATGAGGTAAAAATAACTCTGAAAATAAAATGCTTCATTTTGAGTTAAAGAAACATTTTGTTCAGCAAGACGCACAACACATTCATTTTGGGCCAACATGAAATTATATTTTTTTTGTAGCAATCTCTTGGTTGAGGCAGTGAACCAAGAAGTCAATTATTCACAGAACTGTAGCAAGATTAAGGTAAGGATGGAAGCAGAGCCGAAATGAGAAACTGAGGGAGAAAATTTGGGATTGAATGTCCAAATTAATCTTCATTCCTCCTGGTGAAATGTGGTATTTGATGGTGTAAATTCCTGGGCCCTTTGCTGTCAGCCCGAGAGGGTGGGCTGCCCCAAGATATGAAGCTAGCAGTGTTCTTGTGGCCTCTGTGGGTCCCCAGTGGCCAGGGAACAGAGCAGGGTGCTGTGATGGGTTGGTGTGACCTGGGAGATGTCCTGCACCCACTGGGGTATGGGGGCCACACCACTGTGCTCCTGGGGATGAGTCCCCACTCCACCCTCTGCTGCTGTAAATGCGGCATCATCTGGGGAGGGGAAAAAAATGGAAGGGAGGAGAAAAAAAAAGGGAAGTTTATTCTGCCAAGAAGCTGCTTTGGGCTCTGCAGAGTGTGACTATGGGCAGGGATGAGCAGAGTGCTGCCTGTGTGCTGCTCAGCTGAAGAGGAGCTGCTGCCTGGCTCTGGGGTCTGGGTGCAGGTCTCCTCGGCTGGGCAGGTGGGAGCTACTGGGTGAGCCAGCAGTGGTGACCGGCTGCTGCTGGGAGGCTCGGCAGAGGCTCCTCATGCAGGTTGAAAATGCTGGACACAGCTTTCCTCAAGCATGCAGCAATAGTGCAAACATCCTGACTATGCTTTTTGGCTTGGGATTTTTTTGCACTGCCTTTTTTTTTTTTTTTTTTTTTTCTTTTGCTTTTTTTTTCCCCCAGAAGTGCTGAGACCTCAGCACACAGACGCAATAATCCTTACAACACAGGCAAGAGAAAATCTTATTTCCCATTTTTCCGGTGGCAGAGTCGAGGCAGTGGGATGGCAGGATTTGCCCAACACCATGGTAAGAGTTGGGAGGCAAAGCTGCACTCGCAGCTGCCTAAGTTTGCCTCGTGCTCCTCTGCAGAGAGAGGAGCGATGCGGTGCAGTGTAAAGATGCATGAGCTACTTTTAAACGAGCCAGCTGGGAGATGCCGTGGCTGGCTGTGGCAGCTCGGTGCCTGCTGCGTTAATTTACCCTTAGAGCAGCGGACAGGAGAGATGCAGCGAGATGAGTGTGTAGGCAGGGGCGTGCGGTGCTGGAGACTGAGAGGAGGGAACGAGAAACCTCCCGCACGAACTGCGGGATGCAGAGAGCAACCGAGGGTCCAGCCCTGGCTGCGATGCCCTGCGCACCTCCCTGACCCGCTGTCGGCATTCCCCTGCTTTTTGTAACGCGGGCCATTATCCATCGGCAGAGGTAGCGAACGGGAGCGGAGGAAGCCTTGTATCCGGGCTGAGCATGCGAGCCCCGCACGAAAGAGTTTACGGGGGCGGGGGGTAATGTTTTTATTATTTCAGTCTGTGGCGAACCATTCTGCGTTTCGAGCACTTCTTTGTTTAATTAACCTGCAAAGACCGTTTGAAGACTCTGGAGTGGTGATGTTCGGTCATTTTGGTTTTTTTAAACTTCCCCCCCC
>VWZG01004542.1:165632-200095 GCA_013396735.1 Grallaria varia
TTTTGATCTTATAAATGGGTCCTTATTTAATTTTATTTCCCGTGGAGTCTGCGGTGCCTCCCGCTTTGTTCCCAGCGTTGCCGGAGCGCCGGGCACCGCCGGGTTTCATCCCGGCCAGCAGCGCACAGCGCCGGCAGCGCCGCGCGTGGATTCCTGTGCCCGCCGCGGGACTGTGGTGCGTGCGTGGGCACGGGAGCGGGACACGCCGCATCCACGGCACGCCGGCAGCTATTTCAGGGAGCCGCGAAGTCTCATCCTTCTTATGTAAATAAAGATGACAGCTCGGAGCGCCGGTGCCGCGGCGGGAGGCGCGGGGGTGGGCGGAGGCTGCGGGCGCGGGGCAGCCGCGTCCCGCGTGGGCCGGGGACTGCGGAGCGGCAGCGGAGCCGGGCGGGGGCTGCGCCGCCATGGGGGGGCAGGTGACGAGAAGCCTGCTCTACGGTAAGGACAGAGCCGACCCGAGCCGCCCTCCCTGCGGGACGCGGCTGGGAAGTGCGGCGGGGGATGCCGGGGATGCGGGTTCTGCCTGGCTCGCCCTCCCGGAGCATCCCGCTCCCGGAGCGGGGCTGGCCGGGCAGGTAGCCCGGCCGGGGCTGTGCTCGTGTGGCGGCACCGCGGGGATGAGGCACAGATACCTGCCCGGGCTGCCCTCACGGCCGTGCTGGCAGGTGTCGGGGTGGCAGAAGTAACTGTGTCCGTGCGCGCTGTCTGACAGCCCGCACCGGGGAACAACAGGCCCTGAGGGACAAGGTTACCGCCAGGCAGCTGAGCGGGCCCTCAGAACAGTCACCTTATTTCTCCTTTCCAGCAGCAATTTCTTCTTAACTGAATCGGTAAGGTTTGAGGTGAATGTTGGTTGGACTCGAGGAAGCAGAAGCCCCTCGGTGCAGCCCACCTCCGTGGGTTTGCGGGGTGATGCACAGCCGGGGAGAGGGAGGAGCTGGTGAGGGACTGGAATACTCGGTGCAGGCCAACGTTAAAACAGAATTTGAAGCTATAGACAGCGTGCCATATTAGCTATGTCCCTGCCTGAGCAGGGCTCATGCCATAAATACTTCTGTGAGAATATCGCACTCCTTAGTACTAAACTTGCCTTTTGCTCTGAAGTGTTCTGTTTAAGTTTGGACGTAGTAAATGTGCTGCTTGTTCAGTGAGCAATCAGTTTATTTTCAGAAACCCCTCCTTGTCACAATAGTAAGCATAGATATGAAAGATGGAGGTAAAGCATCATGTGGGTTTGGAGTATCTTGTATCCTTGCTTTGAACAGAGGTGCATGAGGTATATATATTTACACTGTGAATATTCATGTTACGGCCCTGATTCTTCTCATATTTTCTACCAAACCCTATAGTTTAAGGAACAAATGGACATAGTTAGGAAGTAGATGACTCTCCCTAAAGATATTTAGTGAGATGTTTCAACAGAGGTTTTTATTTGTTCATTGTTTGTGTTCTGAAGTTTCTGCGGCCTGATCTTATTACTTCCCTAATCTCATGATATACATGCAACATGCAGAATAATTGTACTGTGGGGTCAACATGGAAAAAAAAAACCTCTGGCTGTTGTCTTGTGATTGTAAGTGCCTTTTCCCCTTTGAAGCATTATTTGAATGAATTTGGAAAAAAAAAAAAAGTTTGGGAAAGAATAATAGCTATATATGTTTCCTGTGTGTGCCAAGGGCTTGGCATTCCTGCTGGGGCTTTCTCCTGCCTGCAGCTGGCAGTGCACTGCGATCTTGCGATTCTGCCCATCAGCAAGTCTACTCCAGCTAGCATGCTTCTCTTTAATTTTTGTTTGGAGAGGGAGACTAATGAGGTGATGTGGGTAATTAACTCAAATTTTTCTCTTCATACAGAGAGACTACAGGCGGTGTTATATACAGAGGTGATCCATTGCTCTGTTCAGCACAGTGGTGCTTTAAAAAAAAAAAAGGACCTGCCTTATATTAAAAAATAATCATGCTACAGAAGCACATTTAACAAAAATAGACTACATCTGCACTTGTGGTTTGTCTGTGGCTACTGTCCCTCCTGTTCCATCTTTCTGTTAAACATTTCTGTTTCAGAAAATAACTGGGGAAAGAGAACAGAAACTGTATCCTTTTCTTGGAAGTACAATTGAAAATGATTGTAACGATACTGAAAGAAGTTGAATCAATAACCTTGGGAGTTGACAACCTTTGTTTTTAAGAGTCGCAGGTAAAAGATCAATCCATGTCCTGCATGTGTCAAGGATGGGCTGGGATTGTCACAAGCACCTAACAACTCCCTGAAAATTGATGGGGAGATACTGCACATGCTGACTACTTGCAGCTCTGCTGAGCTGGTCTTGGGGAGACAGCAAGTTTCCCTGAGACACATCCCCAGAGCCAGATGCCAGAGTTCCTCCCTCCACTGGGGGACGCCCTGACCTTGACAGGGTCAGAAAATTTAATTGAGATTAAAGGTCCTGAAGTAGCTCCTGAGGCAAGTACTCTTTCAAATAAAACCCTATAGAAGCAGGGTGGTGATTTATGAAAGTTCTGTGTGCCCTGACTTAAGGGCAGAGGTTGGGCATTGGCTGACAGCCAGCTGAACATGAGCCACTGTGTCCCCAGGTGGGCAAGGAGGCCAGAGCCATCCTGGCTTGTATCAGAAATAGTGTGGCCAGCAGGACTGGGGCAGTGATTGTCCCCCTGTACCTGGCACTGGTGAGTCTGCACCTTGAGTGCTGTGTCCAGTTCTGTGCCCCTCAAATCAGGAAGGACATTGAGGTGCTGGAGTGAGTCTGGAGAAGGACAGTGAGCTGGTGAAGGGTCTGGAGAGTAATGAGGAGTGGCTGAGGGAGCTGGAGGTGTTTAACCTGTAGAAAAGGAGCATCCGTGGGAACCTTATCACTGCCTACAGCTACCGAAAAGAAAGTTGTAGTTAAGTGGGGGTCAGCCTCTTCTCCCAGGCAGCAAGTGGTGGGACAAGAGGAAATGATCTCAAGTTGCACCAGGTGAGGATTAGATTGGATATTGGGAAAAATTTCTTCATTGAAAAGGCAGTCAGGCATTGGAACTGGCTGTCCAGGGAAGTAGTGAAATCACTGTTGCTGCAAGTACTAAAAAAGCATATAGAAGTGGCACTTAAGGACATGGTTTTTAGTGGTGGACTTGGAAGTGCTTGGTAACAGTTGGACTTGATGAGGTCTTTTCCAATCTTAACAAATTCCGATTCTAGGTGTGTATTAGTCAAGTGCAACCATACCCAGACTGTCATGATGAGGAACGTTTGGCATCATTTGACCCTATTTCACTCACAAATCTGCTTTCAAGCAGCTAGGTAAAGTCAGGCAGCATTCCTGCTGGACAGAGGAATAAGAGGCGTAAGAAAAGCCACAGGTGGGTGATGTGTCATTCTCGGGCTTCTGTGGTCAGTGGTGGTGATGCTGGATGTCCCTGGACCTGCACTGATGCTCAGGTTGTGTGAAGTCCTGCAAGCCAGTGCTGTGCTGATCCTGTTTGAGGTACATGCACACCTGCCTGAGCAGGCACCTCTTTAAGTGAAAATGCTGCTTTCCCATTGATGCATGGGAGGAGAGCCATGCTGATCTGCCCTAATGATGGAATTGGTGGGTGCTGAATGTCACCTGAGTCACCTGAAGGAAGGTTTCCTACCTGATGGAACTGGGAGGAAAAGTAAACTTTCAATTAGGGTCACTGAAGCATCAGTTTCCTGAGGTTCCCAGCAGAGACCCACCTCTTACTTCATTCCTCACTATCAAACAAACCCCAGTGGGCTTGCACCATGAAAGGCAGCACCTTTGTTTTGGAAAAGAGACATCTGATTACTTGATATGTTGGGACATGGGACTTCTCTGCAGTGCTGAAGTGCACTCATGCAGACTCCATCTGTGTCCCTGTGCTTGACACCATGACGGTCTCTGCTCCTCTTTTCCATTCCTTTTTGCTTTCCTGCTGCCCTTCAAAGAAGTACTTGGCATATTTTCCAAAACAATCTATGCAGAGAGAAGAAAAATCAAACCGAGAAGTTCAAAGGTAGCACAACCTTGATGGACAGGATGTTTACTTGCTATTTAAAATGTAATATATATACATGAGGTGTTTAACAGTTTTAAACAGGATGTGTTAATATGATTGCCTGTGGTTTATCTGAAGCTGATTTCTACAAGAATGACTGTATACTATGGTGTTCTTACAACATACGCAGAGTTTACTGAATACCAATTAAACCACTTGCTAGCTAATCATACTTGAAACAAGTCTCTAATAGATGTGTATGTCATAATACCGATGTTCTTACATGTTTGATACAACTGTCATCTGCTGCAGTAGTTTTTAATTCCTCCTTAAGGCCATGAGTGAACTGCTATTTGTGGAAGATCCTACTCTTAATTTTAGAGGGCCAAGTCTAAGAGATTCTCTCTAAGGAAGAAAACAACAAAACACCTGAGTATTTTTTATTTTTCTTTCACCCAGAACCAAACTAACACAAAGTGATGGTTTAGCCAAGGAAGTGCTGCACTGTTCTGGCAGAGGGATTCAGTGTATACAGACATGCAGAGAATAGTGATTAACATGTACACATCTCTTCAGAGGACTTTTGACTAGCTAGTGTGTACAGGCTAGGTTAATTCACATACAGGTTGCATGTGAGTCTGTAGGCCTGCACATTTGCTCAGCAGGTATCCCTACTATGAGTCATAATTGCTAATAAGTCACTCATTGTAGGATTCTGTTTCACTTTTGCATTAATTGCTATATGAGTCTACATGTCTGCACATTGCTCAATAACCATCTCTACTAAAAGTCTTAATTATTAATAAGTCATTCATTGCAGGGCTTTGTTTCACTTTTGCTTTAATTACATCTCAGACTTTGAGCAGAGTTTTGCAGTATAATAATTCTTACAACGAGCAAGGGAAAAGGTGTCTCATACCACATTTTCCAAACTGTAATTGTATGGCATCAATGTAATTGCGAAGAAGTCCCCAGTGAGAGCATGTCAGCTTTTTAGCCCAGAAGGTGGTACTGATTGACAGATGTGATTTTCAGTTTAAATGGCTGAGTTCTTAAGCTGTTTGCTGGTGATGCTCTGTAAGTTGTGAATACAATATAAAGAATGGCTCTTGTGTCTTTGTGTGATGTATACAGAGGATCACGTAAGTATTATGCATGACCAGATCTATACCAGCTGTATATAGGCCTGGTGAGCAACATAGCCAGTTGTGTGCTGCAAAAAGGAGGAAGGAAGCAGGAGTTAGGGTATAGCAGGACTCCATCCATGCTGCATGGCAATAGGCTTTTGGATGGCTGTCTGGATTCATTTCCCATTTCATTGGGATCCTGTTTTCCATGGACTTTCCTGCACCTGGCTGGTCATTTATTTCTGTGCAAAAGAGGTGTGAACCCCCGACGTGGTCCTTCCTCTGCATTTTATTCTTCTGGAAAACAATTTCTGGTACTGTTGGCACATGTTGGCAGGAGATTCGGGACATTTGCATGCTGTGTGGAAACCCTCAGCTCTGGCACGAGCTGCCGAGCTGCCGCTCTAGGACTTTGGGAAACAGTAGAGGATGGAGGCCATTTCCCTAGTGAAAAATTACTATTTTAATCTTTTTCTTAACTCCTTGTAGAGCGCTGAATGGTATATCTGTATGCAAGTGCTAAAATCAGCCCCACGGTTTGTTTCTCACTATGTATACCCATTGCCTATACTGCAATAACCATTGCAGATACCAGTTTACCCTTGCAGTTTATACCACTAAACAGCGTTGCTCTCTAATGCACACTGTTGTATACATATTCTAATTTATTAATTTCTCTCATCATATATGTAATTAAAACTTCAAATGTCTCATAAGAAATAACACTAAAATAATGAAGACCTGGCAACACCACCTGCTAGTGATATTTCTGTGCAAAATAGTATCGCTTTGTGTTCTTATCATCTCTTAAGGTATTGCCTAGTTTTTGGGGTAATTTCTCATTTGGTGGAGTGACTGGTGATGGGATCAGCTTCATTAAGGGGTGAACATATCCCGTATTCTGCAGACAGTTGCTTATTGAGAACTAATTAATAGAGGACTGTGGAGAAATGGTGGTTTCTAAGCTCCCCCTGCTTTCAGCACAATTACTGTATAGCCCTGAAAGCAAAAGAGTCTATGTATGTGTGTATGAGGAATTAATCCTGTTCAGGGTTGGATTAACTGGTGCAGAAGACCTTGGGCAGGATGCCAAAGCAGTGTTGGCATTTGCTGAAAGTGAGACTTCAGAGATTATTTCAGTTCGTGCCTATGATCTGTGAGTCACCTGCCAGTGTTTCAGGGTGACTGATAATAAAGCACATTGACTGCTGATGATAATTCTGAAGAGAAAGTGCATATATCTCTGTATATAGAGATTTTATGGGTAATCATGTTTATACTTGAAAACTGTTCTATTTATTGTGAAAGACAAATGAGTTTTTCACTGGTTGTGGCAGATTTTGAGTTAGGGATCTTGGTACAATGGTGGGAGCAAAGAGCATTCCTGTTTTCATTTTGTCCTTTACTTTTGTGACGTTTTCCCGTTAACTTTCCTGTCAGCTTGATGCTGTGTTCTGGTGGGACCTTGGGACTGAATGTTGTTTGTCAGATTTTGTTATCTTATTTGTCTCCTCTTTGACTGCTCCTTTCCCTCCTGTACATGAATGCATTCTTACCACTGATCCTTCTTCTCCTCTTCGTCCTGTTTTCTTAAGAATTATGGATGATATGTTTAGCTATAATTCAGTTAGTTTAGAGGCAGCAGGTGTCTCTTCAGGAAAGTTTGTAGGGTCCCCTGAAATGTCGTAGGGAATCACTTGCTTACCTAATCAAAGCAAGTACTCCCCCAGCCAGAAGATTCATATTGTTAATAGTATAAAATAAATTTACTAAACAAATATAATTAGCATTGCTGTCATTAGCAGGAATTAAGAAGAGGTGATCTCCAGACATATAATCTCAAAACTCATAGGGCTGCTTTAGTTTTAATAAAGAATCATATATTAATGATATCCATATATGCAGAGGGTGTCATCGAGATCAGTCTTAAGAAATTGTTAACCCTGAAGGAAAGGGAGTTTCCTGGAAAGTTAAAGCAAACCAAAGAATGGCTTTATTGTTTGCTCTCATTAATTGTCAGGGATCATTGATGGCACAGCAGGATACCAAGCTGGAGGTCAGCCTCCCCGAGGCTGTGGAGTGTGGCTGCCACCACCAGCCTCGCCACGCCCGTGCCCACGGTCGGAGCATATGCTGCAGCCCCGCGGGTCACTGTACTTGGGTCTAGCAATGATCCCTATTATCGTGGTTGACCTTTCGTTTTAATTCCTGTCTATCCCCCTCTAAATCAGTGTTGTACTTTAAAAATATATTTATTTGAGTCCAAATGAGTTCAAAATGAATCAGAGGCACCTTCTCACTGTAGCTCTTTTTGAGTTAGTTTCACCGGCATTCCTGTTTCTGTCCTGGATTATCTTTTGAGGGGATACTGTAGTTCACTGGCATTAAAAATAACATTCAACATGATTGAAGTTGATGGGGCTGGGGAGAGGAGTCCTTTGGTTTATTTGAGATTTACCATGGGCCTGATAACACGGCAGAGGGGAGGGGTTTAGAGAGAGATGTGATAATCAGTCAGATGAACAAACATATTTTCCTAATTGGAAACTTTGATAGCACTTTTACTTTAAAGCAAAATGGGAAAATAAGTAAAACAGGTATATTACAAAAGCTGTATACGTTCATGAGCATGCTACAGAACATAAGCAGTGTGCTTCTGATTGCCTCCTCCCCAACAAACAGTATCAGCAGAAATACGAAGTTCTCCCTCCCTTTCCACCAAGTTAAAATAATTTATTTCACGAGAAACCTTTGTGATAAACCAAGGCCCATTGATAAGAAAATCAGCTCCTTTTTGTGGTTCAGTTTATATCCTTTTCTGCCTATGGTAGTAAACACAGCCTAATACAAAGGGTCAGTAGTACCCATGGTCTGACTTTGCCCCATCATGTTGTACCTCACACAGCTCTGCGTGTGGACTGTGTGAAGCTGCTCTGTGCGAGGTGATCTACCTGGACGTGCCAGATTAGCTCCCAAGGCTCAACAGCTTGCTCACAGCAGGCTTTGTTGAAGAAGTCTGGAGGACAGAATAGGACCCAAAACTTGTCCCAAGCAGGATGGATGTGCAGTGACTTCTCTATAAAATGTTTCTGGATAGCAGAGTCTGTTCCCATCTTAGATTACCCTAACAAGAAACTTCCCACAAGTGACTTGCAGATGGCTCAGCGTGGCTCTGAAAATACAGGTCTGTTCTTGCTGCTGGTAAAGTCGTTGGGTTGCTTGCTGCAATTTCATGAAACTTGTTCTGGCTGACACTGGCAGATTTTCTCTGTGATAGGCCTTGCTGCGTGGCCACGTGGCGCCATGTGGATGCAGCATTGGAAGTTTTTGGCCAATAGTCTTGTCAGCAAAAGCAGGACCTGCTATGAGATACCGGGGTGGGACTGAAATTGTGTTTTTCAAGAAACTCTGAGGCCTGTGGCCTAGCTTAAGCAGAGCTCAGGCAGTGCCTGTTGAACCAGGAGGGAGTTTGAAGGAAGCATGTGCCGTGTCTGAGTTGCGCTTTGGCAGGTCTGGAGGTTGGTTGTGATTTTTTCTGACTCAGACTCCTGGAGGAGCCTGGTTTTCTGTTCCCTGTGGTGCTCCAGAGCAACTGAGCCTTTAGCTTGCTTTCTGAAGTTCAGGTGATCCTCAGGCTACTGCAAGTCCTGGACACGTGCTATCTGCCGGAGGGAAGTTGTGTAGCCTCGAGAAGGATGGATGGGTTTGAGCCTAGGAAAGCTCTCCCACCTGCGGAGAGGAGGTTTCTACCTACAGAACAAGGATGGGAAGGTGCTGTGCAGAGCCCGGGTGTGATGATATCCCCTGGAGGGGGATTTGAGCCATAAACCACACCGTGGCACACAGAGAAGCTGTTTTCATTTCGGTCTCTGCTGGAAGCACCACATGGAAAAGAAAATGTGATTGGCATGAAAAGAACTGTTTATGTTTCTAGGAGCAGAGACCTCCTGAATAATTAGTATCACTTGACAAACTGCTGTTTAAAATGCAAGTGGTTTAAGTGCTGCAGTTCGAACAGGCATTCGTCACAGCTCTGGCATAAATGTGATCCGCACTGTGGGTTGGTTCCTGCTGCAAAGTAAAGAAGATTTCCGGTAAACATCTTTTGCTTAAGGAGAATGTCTCCATGATTTTACTTCTTCTTGCTCGGAAAAACCGAATGTTGGAAAACTGGACAAGTGGCAACTTGTTGGCAAGGATGTTTGGGGCACAATTTTGGAATGAAATAAACCCCGGATTTTATTTTCTGTTCAACAGGCTTTTTGTCAGAAGAAGGACAGTCAGAAATCTTTAATTTGCTTTAGCTTCTTTTGTGAGGAGAGAGAAGGGAAAGGGATTTTGGGGGAGAGTTTTGAAAGCTGCAGCTTCATCTCTGATCTGTCGATCTCTAATATTCACTGACTCAACTAAAAGTACTTTAAATGAAATCTTACTTTTCTCTAGGGCTGTTTGGAGACTGACTGAAGATGTAAGGATTGTTAAAAATTTGTATTTTTCAAAGGTTAAAAAAATGGCATCTTACAAAGAGACTGAGATAAAAAAAAGTTAAAAGAAAAAAGTCTTTCTGGAAGATGGAAATATAGGGGTGCCTATAATGTGCTGAAGCATCCCAGATCAAAATGACTTCTGTCTTTGCACACCAAATAGAATCAGATTGTGAAATGTAAAATAGAGCTTTAAGAATCTAATTTCTTTTACAAAGGCATCATCAATGCTATGAATTTCTTGCAAACTGGAAAAGGATAATTGCTCAATTTATTTTCTTGTTATCCTAAGCCAGTTCAATGCCACCCTCTGGATTTTTATATCTCCAAAGCATTAGAGACTATGACCTATGTTGCCTTCTTGTTATATGATTCTGAGTGAAGCAATGTGTTTAGAAGGAATGCAAGTTTGGGAGTCCTTTTGGATGCTGGTCCATCGCACATGGAACTGGAGCTGCAGCATGGTAGGGGCTGCTGTTCTTCTACTCTTAATCCCTCTCTCTTTCAGAGGCTTTGCAAAATTGGCCAAGGAGACCTTGATCAAGCAGCATGGCTGTGAGAAGGTTCCTGGACAAACCTGCTCCCTTTCTGACCAGCCCAAGGTTCTATTGCTTGAGCAAAGGTCTCTGTATCTCATTGCTTGGATTTTGGATGGTTATTGACTGTAAAATGATCTTGCTCTCCTTGGCCTGTGCTATTCTGTGCATGGCTTCTAGCAGTGAGTCTTAGGTAGGAAAGTGGGCTGTGCTGTCTCTGGAATGCAATAGGAAGTCTTGCATCATGTTAGAAATTAATTCCTGGAATGGAGATGCAGTGATTGCAGCTCCCTGCATCATTTCTATGCATGTGTGCAATGGCATTTACCATACAAAGGATGAATCATTCAGGCTATCTGTACCCATGGCAGAAAGAATAAAATGCAGTGAAATATCCTTCAAAAGTACTACAGATGGACTTGAGAGAGTGCTGAAGTCATTCAGCATGTTTGCAAGAGCTGACTGCAGCTCTCACAGTGCTCTTCACCAGAGATTCAGTAACCTCAGCCATTTTGCTGGAAGATGTTTCTATTTCATTATCTGTAAAGTGGCTACCTGAACTCTCTTTACCCACTCACGAGTTATCCCACAGAGACTTTTCTGCTCTAAACCCTCATACAGCAAAGTCATTCCTAGAGGACTCCAGGTCATGGCTCATCCCAAGCTGATGGCAGCTTAAGGCTGACCAGTGTACGGGCAATTGTTTGGAGACTGGAAAATTCTTTAGCATATGGTAACTGGAATATCTGGAGATTTATTTGGTATATATACAAGACAATACCTGCTTTCCATCGTCTCTTAATCCTGTGCTTTGGGAAATCTATGCTTTACCGTCGTGTTATGACTCTGTATCAGTTTTGTCTTTAGTGGTGTGGCAGGGCAGTAGTTTTGTGATATATACACGGCTGGTGCTGCTGGCTCGGTTGATGCGGACGGAGGCGTGTGGTGCTGTGTGAGGAGCTGTAGTAAAGTGTAAATATGGGCAAATTACCCTAAATACCCTTCAGGACTCCAGAGATTTTGCAGTGCATCCCTCTGGGAAAAAAATACAGATTGCTGTCGCTTTGGGATTTGTGAAATTTCGGTTTGATGACAAATATTCTGTGTTTTTCGTCCATGTACTGTATTAACAGCAGTAGGTTCAGATTAAGCATTAAGATCTGCTTTGGGGTGCAGAAAACTAATCAGGGAAATGCTTCATGGCCCAGAGGTCTGGATTTGCAGACTTCAATTCAACAGCTGCATCTTTCTGTGATGTCAGGAAGGAGCATCTGTCAGGGATGCAGTGGGGTCCTTATTACATTACAATTTAGAACTGTGGCTTAGAAAAACAGATGCATTTATATACTAAAAAAATTCTAAAAAAATTTAAAAATCCAGTGATCTCTCTTATTAAAAGAAATGCCTCTTATCTGAACAAAGACTAAAGGATTTCCCACAATTTTTTAAGTTAAAAAACCCAAGAAAAGTAGAGGAATGAGTTACATCCACACTTAATTGCTCCTTGCTTTTCTGAAAGAGTATGTGTCTTTCCACCAAGAGAATAAAGTCCCCTGAGCCCTTGAGGCTTGTTTGCTGTTCCCATGTGACCTTCAAGGCAGTCACGCCATGAACGTGGCTTCATCAGGAACAATGCTCTGACTCATGTGACATCAAATTTCTTCCTCTTTTCACTCTTATCAATACATCAATATGCAGAAATGCCCGTTTGCATGAATTGCGAAACTGCGTATTGTTCCTATTCCAAGCTGGTTTGCTTCTCTAGCACATCTCTCTTCCTTCAGCTATTTAGAAATGCAGTTGTCTTTGCCTCTTCGTGATGTTCCTCCCGTGTCACCTGCTATACGTTACCCAACTTCAGTAAATGGTGACTGGTCATCTGTGTCAGGAAAGGCCAAGTAAGTCTGCAGCAGTATAAAATTAAGGAAAACTGAATCATTGGGAAGTGTTCTTCTCTTTGTACATGCTGGTTATAACACAGTTTACAAGCTAGGGGTGGCAAAGCGTCTTTGGCGTGCTGTCACATGAAATATTTGGGTAGCCTCCTTTACAAAACAGCCTGAGGGGCTACCTCTGTTACCTAAGTAATAAGAAAATAATCATGAAGGTTTGGAGAGGTTCTGTGAGGGCTTATGATGAAAGGGCTTTGAGCTTCTAGTTTGAAGTGGTTTTTTGCCTATGCAAAGCTGAGAGGACTGGAGCTTTTTCAAGTGCTGTTGTGGTGACAGACGAGGTCTGAAGTTGCCTCCTCTGTCCTCTGGTGTGAGGAATTGCACTGTCCATGGTTACAGAATAGTGGATATCCCGAGAGATTCATTAAAATAACTGAAATTCAGATGAAACATACTGTTCCTTACAAAGTTATCTTCCTCTTGCTGCCATTTATTTGCCATTTCTTTACTTACATGCGGCCTGTACACAGTTCTGGGCAAGACCCATCTCTTCTTTGTGTCTTTGTGAGATTCAACACGAGCGGTTGGCTAGCAGGCAGGATCTCTTTTAAAGAAATAAAACAAGTCTATGTGCTCTTGACCTCAAGCAGTAAGGGCTCAGTACCCTTGGTCTTTTACTGTCTGACCTTTTGCAGTGAACACTAAGGTAAACAGGTTCCCCTATGGACTACTCCAGCAGCTGTTTATAGCAAAACATTAAGTGATAACTTCATGGGTCTGGCATGGAAATTGCTAGGAAGGGTGGTGGAATAGTATTCACACTCTTTTTTTGAATAAGCACCAGAGATGCTGTTTATCTTTGTTAAAATAAACTGCAGTTTTATGGTTTGACTGGATGATGAAGTTTCATGTTTTAATTCAGTGGTCCAGATTCAAGTGCAGGTCTGCTAAAGGAACACAGCTGTTTACTGGTGAAGGGTGTTGAAATTGGTGCAAGCAATGTGCTGCAGAGTCAGATGAGAGTGGGAAAGTCAGTAATTTAGATTCCACTTGTGACTGTGGTACAGAAAGTGCAGATTAATGAAGGAATGTGCGCGTAGAGGGCCAAATTCTTGCGTAAAGGGAGAAGGTTGCCCTTTCTCCTGGTTTTGCCTCAGCAGTACTTAAATTATTTGCCTGGAAAAAAGATAGTACTTTTAGTGGTGTAGTGGTTAACACTTCCAGAGTCCTCTTGGGTCTGGGCAAAGTTTCATACTTTTAATTTCTATTTGTGCATCGAGAAGTGGCTGGAGAGCAGGGCTGGTGCCCTGCGCTGGCTGGGAGCTTTATGTGTGGGCCCTTGTGCTGGCTCTGCCAGGTACACTGGAAGGTTAACCGACCAGTGGTGGCAGTCACCTGTGGAGCTCCCGTGCTTTCATCCCAGCAATGTACCTGAAAAAAAAGGCCATTTTGATGGTGAACAGTGGCCTCATTGAGTACCCCAGTGCAAGTTACTTTGCAGGAATACATTACAGATTAATGAGTGGGCTAACGAAATAAATCCATTTCTTCATGACTTTGTGAGATTGAAAAGCCTCTGTTAACCAGTAGTACCTGCTATATATCAGGAAGTGGGTAGCTGTTTGGGTTTTTTTAAATGAGAAGATACAAAACATGTCTGTCTTAGAAGAACAAACCAGGAGAGTGCAAGAGATTTAAAAAAAAAAACCCAGTAAATCTAAGTGTGAGAGGGAGAATTGTGCCAGATAAAGGGAGGCCAGTGAAGGAAGTGGAAGACCTGAATGAGAGAAGTGGCTGAGAAACTTTAATACCTGTGACAATGGAGGAGGAGGAAGGTGGTTTTGGGCGGAAGGAATGGCAAACCAAGCAGAGGGGAAGGTTCTGTGTTTGGGGAATTTTCCTCAAGGAGAAATGGACAGAGAGAGAGAGAGAGAGAGAGGAAAGAAGGAATTAAAAAAAATACATGGCTCCTGTAAAGCTGAAGCATTCAAGAGGATGGTAAACATGGCCAAATAGTAAAGTGAATTGTAAATTTTGACCTGCCTGATAAAGTGCTATCTCTAATAACCCTCTATTTTAAGAATTTATTTGCTGCCAAACACTGAGGAAAAGCCACTGGAATCAATATAATTTGGATTTAGTCTGTGTAAAGCAAGACTAGAATTTCAGGTGCATTTTTTCTTTTGTAAGCAAAGAACTTTCATATTCCATTTCACAACAGCATAAATCCTGCAGCCAGGTGACCCTCAGCAAATATATGTTTAAAGTGCTTCCCTTTAGGATTGCTTTTGAACTTTATATTAAATGAAAATCTTTGATATTTGAGTAACCGGTGTGGATGGAAATAGTTTTGCGACTGTTCCAACTAACAGCAAAGTCATTTTTTTTGCAATTTTTTTCATGCTGAAAAAGAGACTTTTCAGTCGATCAGAAATGAAAATAGGCAAAAGAAGACATAGCAAAAAGAAGACATAGCAAAGACGTACTGAGTGACAGTACTTCCACAGCCACCAGTCTACAGGAAGGAAAAAACAATTACCTGAGTCTGGGGACATCAAAACCAGAAAATTTTGGCAGAAGATTCAGGGACCTTCTCACACAGCAGAGCAATGTTGTTCTCAGAGAGACAGGGCGAAGTGCTGGAAATTCTTGGTGTCTCCCATTGCGGAGTGGAGATCTCCATCACAAGGGCATCTGTAGCTGGGAATTGTCCTTCAGCCATGCTGTCACTTGGGGGTGTCCCCCAGCTGCACCACGGGAAGGGCAGTGGTGGCTCTGGGGTTTAGAGGTAAACTTTCACAGGCACTTGTGGGCAGCCATCAGCAGAGGAAGGAACAGGAGCATTTGTGCAGAGCACTGCTTGGGCTCCAGAAAGTGATCACTACAACTTACATGTGCTCACTAAGTTTAAATATGGGTAAGGAGCTGCTCCTGGCAGGCATGCTCTCCAGGAGACCCTGCAAGGAAAAATAGCAGGGGACTTCAGCAGGACGAGTGTGAAACAAGCATGGATTGAGCACTGTATTTTTAAACAAATGCACAAAATTACCCAACTTTACAATATCTTAAAGTGACTCTAAATGGATGTTTTATATATAACCAAAGGCACACTCCAAGTGTAAATGTCATGCATGATAGAAGAAAAACTGCCTTCTGAGAATCTTTAGAAATGGCATTACAGCATAAAACTTCATGGTATGTTGTCCTGAACGATAAACATAATCTACCCTCTCCAGCTGGGTAAGAGGAGAAGAAGAACAGGCTCTGGGATATATCCTGACCTGTTCAAATACTAAATCAAAGTGAGAGCATACACATGTGATATTTGCAGTAAATTCAAGCATGCAGAAGAGACAACGAAGATCCTGGTGATTTTACAATTGCAGCTCAAAGTTGTCAACAGTGTTTATGAACTGAGAGGAATGTTATGCTTTACTAATAACGTACTCTGCTATAAGGCAGGAGGACATCAGGGCTGTGCTGGGCATAGCTATGCTGTGCATAACTATGGGTATTTGACAAGGTGTGAAGCTGGTGTGGATGCCGAATCCCCAGCGTGGCGTGCACAAGCTCTTGAGGAAGGAGCTCTTTTCTGTTCACTGTGATCTAAGGTCACGTAGCATGCTGATCTCTAAACCTTTTATTTATGGCTTTGAGAAACTGATGGTATTTGAGGGTTAAAGTGCTATAATCTCAGGGATGTTTAATTTTCGTATTTTAGTGCAACTCCAGAGTTTGCTTTGAGATGAATGGTGCTCTCCCTGTCTTGGAGTGTTTTCCAGGCTCCTTCTACAGGCATCCCTACAGCAGTCCTTGTTCTCTACCCTGGAGCTACAAGTATAAGTCCAGCACCCACACCACCTTCTTGCAAATGCAGAGATGTTCTTGCTTTCTGTTCTATGTTGGGGAGCCTGTGCTATTCCAAGGTGTTACTGTTCACTTGCCATATTCCCGGAACACTTGTCAGAGCCAAAGTTTCTGGAGAGAGCAAGGTAGGATGGTGTCTTCTGCCTGGGTCATTTGTCTTTCTCAGTCAGAGGTGGTCTCTGATTAGGGAGCTGCCTAAAGAAGACACTTTGGATATGGGAGGTCAGAAACAACAGGAGATTGTTTGCGACTGTATTCTTCATCCCCAGTGTATAAGTCTCTTGCACTGGAATGAGTGGTAGAGCAGTGGGAGGGCATTGTCCATTTGTTCATCCAGATGGGAAGCAAAATTCAGAGATGCTCTGTGTCTCTTTCCACTGGTGATAGAGTCAATGTGAAGAAGAGCATCCTCATTTAGCTCATTATATTGTAAATATGCAGTGGGAGTATCCCGTTGTGGGTCTAATTCAGCATCTTGAGTCCAGAGGCATATCTTTGATTTTACACAGATACAACTCAAAGCAAATTCGAGGCCTTGAGTCCAGAACCCACAGCTTCTCTAATCTGCATTTTCTTTGCATGGCTTTGTCAGTAGGCTACACCATTTCTGATTCTTTCTTATCCTGACAAATTATATATAAAGTTTAACCTTGACAGGTTACTTCTGTTTCTGGTGAACTCTCAATATTAAGACTTTCAAGCTATTACACTGTACATGGAAAATGTGCCCAGGATAGACTTTCCATTAAACTGTATTTAAATTGGAAGAGAATGCTGGCACCTCAACAAGTATTCCAGAATTAGATCCCAAAATACTGAGGCTAGTTAATCTTTTGGAAGAACAAAAACTCTTGCTGATTTATATTTAGCAGAGGGAATGCATTTTAAAAACACAGTCTATATGAGGCCCCTTGAAGAAAACATCTTTTGTATTGATTTGTACTTCATGGAAATAATACACAGTCATAAAATACTTGCAGTTAGGCTTTGCTTTTATGTTGCTACTTTTTTGCATTATGAACTATCACGAGCCCTCTGAGAGTGGCTGCTCTGCTGACTGGGCTGTGCAGTGAGACACGGCTGCCTCTGGGGCAGCAGCTTTGCTGGTCATCACAGCTGTGCCCAGTGTTGCAGGAGGGGAAGGGGAAAAGCAGCATGCATTTAGCACTGCGGTGGGAACACTCAGTTTGTGAGTATGAGGCTTTGGTTCAAAGTGGATCCAAGGTTTGTATTTGTACTGTGCCCTGGGATCTGACTAGAGAGGGACGAGGGACTGTTGGCCCTAATCTCAGCAATGCTGTTCTTATTGGGATGTCTGCAATAACTACTGGGGCTTAGTTTACAGGATTGAAAATTAGGAGGAACTCTGTAATGTTAATGCAAGTGTAACGTCTTATGTGCAAAGTTCTAATCTATACTGAGAAAATGAGTTACGGGAATTATGGTAGGTGGGAGAGTTCAGTGCCTTATCCCAGTTTCTGGAAAAGGAGCAGTGGCAAAGAACTGGTTCATAAATACAGTGAGTCAGAAAAGCAAACATAACTTACAAAGTATACATAATCTTACAGCAAACACAGTATTGGCTTATCTTTGAGAAGATAAGGATTATCAAGAGGACAGAGCATGGAAAGTTTTGGGGTTTTTTCTTCCTTCTGTCCCACCATCTGCAGCACAGACAGATCAGCCACTACCCTGGGCAAGCTGTTTCTTCTCCTCCTTAACCATCAGATATTAGCAAAGGAGAAGATTCCTAGACTGCACATTTGCAAGAGAAGGATAAAACCAGAATTTTTGAAACACCCCTAAATCTTAAACTGAACTGGGCTTAATCTTGCTTTCTTTTGTTAGAAGACATAAATATATTTTTACATTTCTCGTTAGACTGCTGACAGAGCCAACCTAATCACAGCAGAGCAGAAGTACTCTAAATCAAGAAAGAGATCTTGGATGCTTACAGAGCGCCATTGTTTACTTTGATCTTCTCATTTCCTACTCACGGTCTCTAACTTACAGTAATAAGTAAGCCATAGTAAGAACAATAAAGATGCAAAATCACCAAGATGCGAAGAGAATAGGTCAGAAGTGCCTTGCTGCGCTCAAAACCAAGTAATTATATGGCACATGCAAGTTGCTCCTGCCTGTGGATCAGAGGAGCTGTTAGAGGCTAGTGTGGGGACCAGGGTCTGCTGCTGATAGAGGGATACCAGTCTCCTTTCCATGGACCTGGCTGGACCCCAGGGGACACAGCTCCTGAGGCAATTCATCCTGCCCAGCATCTTTCAGGGGGCCACTCACCCCTCTCTCCTTACCTGGCAGACAGGAGCATATGGCTGCTTACTTATGCTCTCGCTGTCCTTATGTGCTTAAAGGACTTATGGCCTGCAAGGGCTCAGGGGGATTTGCATAGGGATAGGGCAAGAGGGAGCCTGCATAGGGTGGGTTGCACCCACAGGAAATGGAGTGGTGCCAAAGGTCTCACAGCCATCCCCTGTGGTGTGCCATGTCAGTAACTGAATTTCTGCAAATGACTGAAAGGCATTGAATCAACAGTGCCTAATGAGGGACCAGGAGATGGTTAATGATTACACAGCATCGTTACTGAAGATATGAAATTTAAAAATTCATTTATAAGGGGAAGGGATTTCTTCCCAACAACCTTATGTGCATATAGAAATATAATGACACCTCTCTTCTGATATCCTCTATTCTTCACCAAAAAAAAGGGCCTGATCAGCCCCCTTTGTTACACTTGGTACTTTTGAGTGCTTGCAGTGCCGTCAGCTGGATTGTTCCTCCTGGAGATGGTGTGTGTGAGGGTTTACTTCCCCAGCTCAGTTCTGCACTGCTGTTCTCTCCTTCTGCCTCTCCTGTATTTCAAGGGTCTTCCTCACCTTCCTTTCCTCATCTGGCAGAGTCTTCTCTAGGCTTTTCTCATCTCTCTCTGGGTAATTTCAACAGCAAACATTAGTTCAGCCATATCCTTCCTGTAGTTGATCAACAGATTCACCTCTCCTCTCTAATACTTAAATTTCCTTTGGCCAGCCTAAATTTTTGCTCTGGGTTTTTTTGCCTTTTTTAAAAAATAAAATATTGTGAACAACTCAGGTTTATTACAGCTCAGACTGAGGTCTTATTTATCTGCTTTTCTCAAGCTTTTTAAAGGTTGCTTCACTCCTGACTCTTACTGATGCTCATAGCCTCAGCACTGTCTTCAAGGAAGGTTTTGTAAAGCCTCACGGCTAAGTTGTAACCGGGGGCGTGTAAGTCAACATGTTCAGCTTTGTGGCAATTACTCCCAGGTAATTGCTTGGCACTCCTGCAGAGGTTGTTGTCTCTGCATGAGGTGTGACTGTTGAACAGGACAGGTCTCTGCTCTTCGGCTACATCACTGCAAGTGATAGCAAATGCACATCCCAACCAGTCTGTCTTTCAGCCCATTCTCCAGAATCCCCTCAAACACATCAGTGTCATGAGTCTTGCAGATTCCACCTGTAACTATCCCATGTTCAGGACACAGTCCTTTCCTCTTTGCTTTTTTCTTTTTCCTTTCTGCAAGCCTGGAAGTTTTCTCTTCCTCCATTGACCAACAGAGTGCTGCCATGCTTGTACTTACTCCAGATTTCAGCTGCTGGACCTGTTTTCCTGACCACTGTCTTTATTGTCACTTTTAGCATCTTTCACTGATTTTATTTTTCTCTGAGAAATGGAAGTTCAGATTCTTCACTTTGAGGGCTCCTCACAAATGAACCACCCCCTTCCTACCACTCATGAGTCAGGTTTGAAAGATGATTTATTGCAGATCTGTCCTGCAATCAACTCCAGCCTTTTATGCTGGGCAGGGATGCAGGGGTGAGATTCCTGTAAAACCACCCTTGTCTTTCAGATCTGTTACTTTAAAGACAGCTTTGCATTTCAGTCTTAAAAAAACAAAGGACCGGTATTATCTCCTTTCATGTGCATGTGGTCTGTCTGCACCTGCCTCTTGTCTCATAGTTTGCAATTTAAATGGAAAATCTTACACTATGTGCAAACCTATTCTCTTGACACATCTTGTCACTGCTAAAATAGCACAGATGAAAATAAGTTATGTTTTGGCTTTGACTTCTTTTGGAGTCTTGGATGGGAGTGCTAGATCTGACCTGCTGGCTGAGATCCACCTTGTAGATATTTCCTTAATTCACTCAAGTTTAATCCAAGATACTCCATAATTTGAATTTAATGCTCTAGAGTTAGCCCTTTTAATTTCTATCAAATGCCTCAACATCTGCAATGCTGTTATTTGTCTTTGTGATAGAACAAAGCTTTGCTTTTGCTTCTTGGTCATCTTGCAATGCCAAGATGAGTACTTGACTGTGGTGACAGCAATCTGACATGGTTATTGTCATCAAAGAGGCCAGGGATAGTTGGATGTAGACTGCAGATACATTATTACTTACATGTTTTTAAAGGCAGTGAAAATTTGCATTAATTTATGGTTCTCTTTCTTCTGTGCACGTGCCTTGGGTCAGGCTGCATGTGAGAAAACAAGATTTGCAACCCCTTTCCCGTTTTCACTGGTATTAAGCTAATGTTTATTTTTAGTAGAGTGTATCTCAAAGTGTGCCTTTAAGAATCCTTTTGCAAAGCCTAGCACAACAGTTTTATTATGTTTTCTCCTTTTGAACTTTATTAACAAATATAAGGGATCAGTGTAACTAGTTATGCTGTATTTCACTGATAATTTTCAGAAGTCTGGGTCCATCTCAAGAAGCTGTAAGGATTACAAGCATTCTTCTCAGTTGATTTGTTTCTCTCTGTGCTGCTAGTAATTATCCAGCTTTGGAAGGTCTGTATGGGTACTCCTTCAGGGCCAGGCCTTTTCTGCTGCACTATGAGTGTGTCCCTGGGGCAGGGCTTCCTTTGCACGTGCTTTCCTTTTCTTCCTTCTCAAAATCTGTCCCTTTACATGCTTATACAGTAAGGCCATCTGCCAGGTAAAGCACTGTCTGTCAGCCTCTTTTGACAATGTAAGAATTTTGAAACCCTCCTTTCCATTCACAGTGTGGTGTTTGCCCTGTCCACCCTTTCCACTGTCAATCACCTGCAGCACAGGTACCTCTGTCACCACCCCAGACCTCTCCTCTCCTCCTCCCAAGGCAGACAAGAATATGTCTTTGATACTGTAGGTCAGTCTTTAGGCTCTCCTTTAAAATCTTCTCTTCTGCTTCTTTCAATTCCGAATGCCACTTATTTCACATGCTGTAAGAAGTTTATCTTAAATACCTTGCAATTAGTTTTCAGTCTGAAATAATTTTCCCCAGTATTCTGATAGGTGCCTATCAAGATAATTTCAACTGGCAGAAATGTATTTTTTAAAGATTAAATCCAGTCATTTCTTGCAGCATTTAAGAAATCCCAAGCCTTTAAGATTGTACCTAATGTTTGCAGAACATGAACACTTCTGGTGAAAACCCCTAACAGGCTTCGAGAGGGATTTTTCTAAGCTGTGAACTTCCAGTGCTGGCTTCTTATATTGTGTGTTGTATACAGGATGTTGTTCAGGCCTTGAGATCCAGGAGACCGAGAGGGAGGGAGATGCACGCAGAGGGAGAAGTGAATTATAATGTTCTCGTCAGAAACCAGCACTTTAAGTTCTGCTGGTTCACACTCACCCTGATGAAGTGCCATTACAACTTTGTGCAGCAGCAAGCTAAGACTACCCAAAAGGCTGGGACTAGTCCAGGCTTCTATTACAAAGCCAAGAGTTATATTAGAGGTGTAAACATTATTTTATAGTAGCTATAGAAAGACATAATAGTGACCCATCAATTTGTGTGAAGAATGTACATAATTAGCTTCCTTAATTTGTGTGTTTGAAGGATACTGTTTAGTCATGCATCTTTACAGCTCAAACTGGCACATTGTTAAGGTCATACTTGCTTTTGTTGCATCCTTGAATCTATCCCGGAATAGTCCTTTATTCTGTTGATGCTCTGTTTCCAAATCTAGGAGTATTTCCTCCCAAACATATGTGCATAATATATTGTATATGTGCACACAAGGAAAAGGAAGTAGATGACTTGTGTTCAGTATAATGGTTATTTTGAGCTGGAACTGGTGTGGGTTCCCTCTTGTAAAGAAACGTGCAGGTCCATTTGTTCATGAACAAAGCTGCTGTTGAAGCTGTGTTGATCATGCAGACCACCCTACAATCTTTGTGTAGGGTCTTGGTTAGAGAAAGACATAATCTCCCTCCTTCATAGCCTTTCTCCTGCTTTGCTTTTCTCACCGTAATCATAGTGTGCTGATCAGTGCCTTCATGACAAGTGGGATCTCAGCTGAGGTTCCCATCATTGGAGGAGAGAGGACAATGGATGTGGCTTGGTGGAGAAATCCAGGTGGGTTATGCTGAATAATGCTTGAGCATAAATTAGCAGTGTGTGTGTCCGAACTGGCACTTAGCAGGGGGGAATAGGACAGCACCCAGGGTCACATGGGGGCAAAGATCAGTGGCTGTTGCAAAGGAGGTGTGAGAGAAATGGTCAAGTTGTGTAGGAGTCTTCTGGAAGTGGAATATTGTTGCCTAAGTGTGACAGCTTTGATACAGCAACTTAATGCGTGCTTTGCTCCAGTTTTGGAACCAGTTCTTGTGTTCTCTCCTGATCTGTGACCTCAAGATGACCTGTGATTTCTGTGCTGAGGTGCAGTGTCAGTGTCATGTTCTGTATTATCGAACTGTCCAGATGGGTGTCTTCAGTATTCTTGTAATCTTTTATTGTTCAAGATGCTCTGGAAACCCACAGTGATTTACCAAGTAAGGATTTGGCTAGCATTTTTACTCTGATCAATAGTTTCTTTCTGAAGCACCTCTGCTTTTTTTTGCACTGGAAATTTCCTTATTACTCACAGCATATTTGAAACCCTTTTTTCTGCATTCTGCTTTCAGATTCCATTGGTGGGTCATTTTCCACTTCCTCCCACCGATGCCACCACAAGCAGAAGCACTGTCTCCCCATCCCACAGTGTGGAACTCTGTCCATCAGCCCTCTGCTTTTCCATCCTCACACAAAGGGATCCCAGATCATCATGGACACAACACAGAAGGCGGTGAAGCGCCAGGCTAGTTTCTGCAATGCCATTACCTTCAGCAACAGGCCCATCGTTATTTATGAACAAGTCAGGCTTAAGGTGAGTAAACTATACCTTCCCTTTTTGTCATGGGAGCTGCTGTGAATGAATGCTGGGGTGTACCAGGCTTTGGTGCTCGCAGCAGATCTTTAGCCTTTCCTTGAAAAGCACACTAGTCAGATCTTGGCCTTAAAGGTCTGTAATCTTCATTGGTACTTCTGATTTTGTCACTAAAGTTCCTGGACCCATAGGTACAGACTACTGTAGAAACAGGGAACAAAAGGAAAATCCACGTTCCGAAGATACTTGTCTTGATGTTAGACAAGAACAACAGACTAAGTTGAGATTGCCTGGAAAACAGCAAGCAAGTCAGCCTTCCCTGCCTCTTCCTGTACAGCCAGCAAAGGAGCAAGGAATGAGGAAGATGCCTCCTTTTGGAAATACTTAGAGATTTCAGTGATTACAGGCTCAGGCCCATGGGTAGAAAATCCCTCCTTCAGGTATGTTATGTTTCCTGTGGAGCTCTTAGTGCTTCCATCCAGGGTGGAAGCCTAGCAGGACTCACTCACATTGCTTAATGAGGTTTCCTTCTTGGCCAGTGGGTTGGACAAACAACTGTAACAAGTAGTCTGGGAGTAGATGGCTTTTGAAGACGCCATCAGGGATTTGAGTGGATTTAGTGATTTAGGCAAAAGTTCTGGATTGTTTCTTCCTCATTCTGAAACAAGGTAGCTATCTCTGGAAATTCACACTTGTTTATCACTGTGTATTTTAGGATTTTAGCTTGCATAACATATGTGAAGAATATGCATGCAAATCTGTGCAAGAGATTTATAAGCAGAGCTCCTGCCGACTCCAGTGGGAAGGTCTCATGGGAGTAGTCAACAGGCTTCAGCAGAACTTGTACTCTAGGGATGGATGAAAATGTGAGAACATCCTTGCTGTTATGATAAGTCCCTCTTCTAATTACCTTGCTATTGTGTGTGCCTGAGGAAAACAGCATCTTAAACCTTCTTACCAGCCAAATACAAACCATGAACCCATAAAGATCCTATAAAGTCTAAACTCCCTTTGGAAAATAGAGGAAAGAAATAAGGAGGTTTCATTCTATTTTTTAAGGTATTGTATCTCACATTTTGCTCTGAGATTTTTTTGCAGCTTTGGGAATATGGGAATGTGGCTGTCAAACAGCCTCAGAGACATACGTTCCAGTATGGTTTCCTCCATATAATTTGGGGCATTGCTAGGGTGTAGAGTGAGGTTCTCAAAGACGGCACAAAGAAGTAAAGATGAGGAGCCTGAATCTGTTGGAAGCAGGCGTGGCTTAGCAGTTTGGGTACTGATTCTGTCTTTTCCTCCCCTTCTGGTACCCGGTGGACCTCCCAAGCTTTTCTGCTGGCTGTGGCTGCTGAAGAGAGAATTTGGTCCATTATTAACCATTGCCTTTTTTAGCAAAACTGTGTTTCCTTTGTCCAGCTGTGTCTAATACTTGGCAGGCTTAATACTTGATTTGAATTTGGATATTAGTTTGCCTGTGGTCAGACTGTATTAAGAACTGTTTATAGGTGCTGATTAATACATGGAACATGGCAGCCTCAATTACCATATGAATATTTCCTTCACTAGCCTGTGATTGCTGTGAAGTATTGGCAAGAGACTAAATTGTACAAATGACAATGAGGCCGTATTTATCTTAGACCCAAAAGCTTTTAGGGCTTGTGGTAAAGTTTCTGCAATAAGCAGTCCAGGCTTCTTAGAGAGTGTGTATTATGTTTCCCCCTTTTTCCACATGCATTCCCTGTTCGCCCCCTTCTACTGGGGACATGCATGATCCCGTCCTACACTGGTCAGGTATAAAAAATAGCAAATATGCTTGAGGCCTTTTTATTGCCACCCCAGTGTCCCTTCAGCAAGCAGGAACTTCCCATGGTTCCTGGGGCTGAAGTCAGTGCTCAAGTGTTGCATGTGAACTGTTCAGGTGCCTGGCTGGACTGAGTAGGATAATGAGCAGCACGCCCTTAACTTTTTTCCTGAGCTCTAAGTTACTTTCTCTGATATTTAATTATAAACCAGAAATCTCTAGGCTTTGAACAATGTCTTTGTTGTGAGATTGTTGTGCCCAAGGGCACATGTTCCAGATTTTCCTTGAAGAGGAACATGTGAAAGAAAAACGCAGTATTTACAAATGTGATTAGAAGAGAGTTCAGAAGCCCAAAGAAAATGTATTGTGGAATCCCTTGGTGAAAAGCCTGTGCTTCCAAGCTTGGACACAAGTGGCTGCTGGCAGGCTTTTGAGGACAAAGTCCTGCAGTCCTGGACAGTTCAGTCTCTGGCGTTGCCATTCATCCGAGCCCTTACTGCTTTGGCAGAGCAGGAAATTACAGAAAGACTGCAAGTTTTGTGTGACATCTGGTAGGTGGTATCTATCCATGTTTCTGCTCTTGTCCTGCAGCCAGCAATTGAATTGCTTGAGGTTGCCAAGGCATTGATGGAAGAGGACTGTCTCAAGTGCTCTTACGTTTGCTACAGGTTCAGTGTGTGTACAGATACACCAATTATGTGTCAACTGGCAAGCAGGAACTGTCTTGACTCCCCATCAGGGTTGGATCCTGCATCCTTAGGTCTTTCATTTCTTAGTCTGGATGCTGACAGGCTGAATACCTTTGGGTGGAACAATTCCCAGCAGGTGAATACTCAAACAATAAAATGAGAGGAAAAAATTCTCCAAGAACGTCATCTCCACCTGGGGCCCATACTAACTCTGGAAGACTCCTAGCTTCCATGGGAAAAAGATCTTGTAACTGGGTAATGTTTGGATGTTCTGAATGGGTTTAGGACCTGCTGGCTGCTCCTCTCAGATCCCCTCCAGTCCAGGGCTCACTTCTTGTGAGAAGAAGCTGATGACTCTGGAGGCATCTGTGATCCTTTGTCCTGCAGTCTCTCTAGTGCAGGAGGGTGGATATATCACATGAACCATTCCAAAAACTAAAGCAGATGTTCCTTATCCCAGACACATTGAGTAACTGCATACTGACAGGTGGGGTGTAGTTGTGCACATTTTGAAAAACACCACTCACAGCTGAAATAAATAGATTTTCCTCAATCATAAGACAACATCTATTTTTGCCTCCTAATCGTGTATTTAATAAAGTTAAATACTTAAAATTGTGCTTTCCCACACACAAATTCTCTGCTGTGAGGCTGTGATTCCCTAAACAAGGGAAAGACTGTCTTTTACTTGTCTAAGAAACCCAGAAAACTGCATGGTAACTGTGATTCTGGAGTCTGTGCTTTTCCCTCAGGTCATGAGAGACCCCATCATCTGAGCACCATGTGGGATAAGCTCTGCTGCTGCAGGTGCTCAAGATAAAAGGTCTTATGGCCATTTTTGGCACATTTTGTGAGAGGATGATTCTTAAGCCAAAGGGAATTACTCTAGAAATAGAAGTTGAATCATCATGCTGCTGTAATTACATTTCACCTCCCCACATAGATTTAATTTGATTTATTTGGTTTTAAATATGGGCATTGTACCCTGAGTGTGCATCGCTGCTTGCAGCTGAAAAAGCTACAGCAGTGTTTGGTGTCTAAAATGTTTCCTGAATTTGGTGGGTTCATCTGCCTGCTGGCCACCAGTGTTTGATGCATAGAGCCTGTGTGTTAAAGTAGATGTTCAGCTGCCAAATGCTGTTATTGCTGCTGTTATCTTTGCAGATCACTAAAAAACAGTGTTGCTGGAGTGGGGCTCTTCGACTTGGCTTTACTTCCAAGGATCCGTCGAGGATTAACCCCGACACTCTGCCAAAGTATGCGTGCCCTGACTTGGTTTCCCAAAGCGGGTTTTGGGCCAAGGCTCTACCAGAAGAGTTTGCGAATGAGGGAAACATCATAGCCTTCTGGGTGGACAAGAAAGGACGAGTTTTCTATCGGGTGAACGACTCCACCGCAATGCTCTTCTTCAGCGGGGTGAGGACGGCAGAGCCCCTCTGGGCTTTGATCGATGTCTATGGACTCACCCGTGCAGTGCAGCTCTTAGGTGAGTACCTGGGTCCAAATGTGCAGCCTGACCCTTTGCTGTGCTGGGACAGGTGCAGGGAAACAGCTGTTATTGCTCCCCAGAGCATCTCATGACCTCAGCCTGCATCAGTGGGTGTTTGAAATGCAGCAGGTAAACATAATGTTAGCGGGAGGTGGGGAACAGCCACTACAGTATAGCACTAGAAGCCATCTCTGAGTAAGTGGATTTCTGCTCAGAGGTGTTGCTCTATCAGAGCAGAGCCTAGAGTGTGGCATATAAGTGTAAGACTTTATTTTTATCTCTTTTTCTGCTTTCCCCATGCCAAAGCAGAGAAGTGCATTTTACATGCTATGGATAAATCCTTCCTGGATGGCACTGTTATGGTTTTCTGGCCAGTTTAATGGACAGATTTGAAACATGGCCAGCTTCCAAATTACCTGAGCAAATATGTGGCTGGTTTTTCCAGGATGGTGCTTTCACAGAGGAGGTTGTTTTGTCCTCTGGAGCCTGAAGGCTGGATATACAGTTGGGGCTGGAGGATGAGGAGTGCCAAGGGCTTGTGTCTTCTGCCACCTCCAGCTGAAATGGAGATAGTTTGGAATTCATGAGGACTCAACCATAGCCCCAAATGTGCAGGCTGTCAAGATTTGGGCTGAGTTTATACTTCATAGAAGAACTGAAAAGAGTCTCTGAAGACCCAACTTAAAGGGCACTGCGGTTGCTGGGGGACCAGAAGTGTTAGCATGCAGCCTTAGAGTTCACTGGGAGGCAAATCACAGCACTTCTTGTAGCAGTAATTTCATGAGTCTTGTTTTCACCATTGAAAAGGTTAGATGGTACCTGCTAACCTTCAGGAGCTGAGTTCCTTCTGAAGATGAGATAATGTTGCTAGGCTGAGAGAGATCTTGGCATTTTCCTGTCGTGCAGTCTGCTAATCTCTGTTAAAGCGACAACTTCATGGTATATATGAAAAACTCTATTCAGACTTCTCTCTGACAGTTCTACCTCCCTTTTGCATTCTATACTGTATTAAAAAATATGGTGGCAGGACTGCCTGTAGCTACCTACATGGCAAGAAAGAGGGATGTGGGTTCTGGAGATGAAGAAATGAGACTGACTTTGTTGCAAAAATTCCCGCCCATGGTTGCACAAGGCAGAGGAATTGAAGAATTTCTCAGCAGCTTTTTCTTTTTTTAGGTGCAGAAAGATTTATCTTTGGTTGTGAATCAGCTTGAATCAGGGCCACTAGGCAACTGTTCCTAGGCCAAGGTGGTGATATTTGAATTGGGATGTAGAATTTGGGCAAATGTCAAGCCAAGGGTTCAGTTAGGAAGAGCTTACAAATGACTCCAAGTCCTCCGTCTGTTCTTCTGAGATTTGGCACCTCCAGCCTACTCTGTCTGATTAATGAGGGTCCATAACTCTGGATTATGTGTTTCCTTTCAAAACACCCGAGAAATCATTTCCTATCTGTCATCCGCCTCTGCGTTGTCCGAGCATCTTCCACATCCCCTTTCACAAGGGAAATGTGACTTCTGCCAGCCACTGACTTACCTCCAGTCCAGCAGACTCCTGACTCTGGTGGGTATGAAGTCCCTGAATGAAGTAAGCAGCTTCTGAGTTTACACAGTTGGCGTGAAGCCCACATCCGTATTTATAGCTTGTTTCAGGAGCCTTCAGCAGGCTTTAAGCCTAGCAACTGTGCTGTGAAACATCTTCGACCCAAGTCCTCTCTATCTCCGTTCTTTACTAAACAGCACTATAAGTCAGAGAAGGGAAATTGTCGGCTGTGCTACCCCTGGATCCTATAGACATACTGGCTACAATGCTCTGCATGCCTGTTTTAGTGTAGCAGACCACACATACAGCACAGGACAACTTCCAAAAGCACCCGGGACTTGACAAATGAATTTCATAGCTTAGCTACAAACATATGGTTGAATTCAGCCTGGTATGGCATGCAGGGCATCTGATGGAGGCTGGGGATGCTGGAGTGGTATGTTGAACAGAAGAGCCTAGCATTTCAGATGCCAATTTAGTGAGTTATTGCCACCTAATCCCAAACATGTTCTTTGCTCTTAAGCCTCACTGTTTTCTCAATGCCTGTAGAGTTACAGGGTTATACTGCGCCTCTGCACTGCCTCCATTTGCTTTTATGTGTATTTCACCCAAGAATCTGACCAAAAGCTTTACCATTTCTGGTGTCTGTCTTTATTGCAGAATTGCTCCCTCCCCACTCCTAGTAATGTAACTTCACTTGAAAAATGAGACTTGCCAAAAGAACGACCTGCAGCAGCAAGTCCTGTATCACTGCAAGATCCCAGCTCTGCAGGGGAATGGACAGTGTATGTTTATGTTCCCAAAAGTGACAGCTTCCAAAACTGCACATTATTGTTTTGCTTATCTACATGATGCTGGCAAATCAGTTCCTGCCAAAATAAGGAACCCAGTAAAGCAGGGAGGTGAACAAGTCTAGTGACATTGTTCCTGTCTTACGGATTTAATTGAGAGACTTGAACAAAGCAGGGGCAAAGCCTGTGAGAGTTAAATGATTTGCCAGAGGTTGTACAGGAGTGACACCTGGCTCAGTGCTGCCATCAGCCTGTTGCCCAATCCAGCCCTGCCTCTCTCTCTATCTGCATCACAGGCATTGCATAACACTCCAGCATAATTTAAAAACAGCTGGTTTGTACCTTAATTTTTCATTTCCTCCTGCTTACGGCTTTACCCACAGCATCAGTCTTACTGATAATTACCCACATGTCAGTAATGCTGTCAATGCACAGGTGTATATGGCTGTCACAGGTGTTCCTGGGTCTGACTGCCCTTGCTGTATGTTCAGTGGCAGAGCCCTTCTTTGCTGGCTGGATTTTGAAATGGAAAAAGTGAAAAGGGCTTGCAGTGCCCACTGCACCACAGCCAGGGGGATTTGAACTGGGTTGGGACCATGGTTTGCCTGTCACTGCTGGAGTGAGTCACACCGAGGGACTGGCTTAAATCCACCTTGGGGTGGCTTCAGCGATGAGGTTCACAGTGCTGACACAGTCAGTCACTGGTGAGAGGCTACCTCTTACCCTCCTCTACCCACAGTATAGAGATGAAGAGGCTTAAATTCACCCAGGAATCTGGTCTCCTCTGACCACATGGTTTTCTGCCACAATGTAAGGGTCTGCACAGAGGAGGCTGTTGCAATGGAGTGCATGTGTGTTCTGTGTTTTAGGGCACGAGGTTCAATGTAGATGTAGGTTTACATGACCTGTAAACATGCCCTTATACAGTGACTCTCTTGCTGACATGCTCAACTTGCAGGCAGGATGGTTTACAGCTCTACTTCCCTTTTTGGGCAGCTAGTTTTGCACAAGTGCACTTTTACATTCCAGGATAATTTAAAGTAATGTTTACTAGAAATGTGGCTTGTCCTTATGTTATCACTTCAACATACACACATGCTCGTTCACACTTTTTAAAAGGAGTCCGAGAAAAATGGAATATAAGCAATCTGCTGCCTTGCTGCTATAATAAAGCACCAGAAAAAAAAAAAAAAAAAGAAAAAGAAAAAAAGAAAAGGAAAGGCCCAGCTGTTTAAATCCTGGAGTCTTCTGAGCCCTGGAGGAGGGATGGCAGCTCATGGGAACCAAATGGTGTTGTCTGACATTAACCTGCTTCTTCCAAGCACTTGGCCAGTGAGCTTGACATGTACACTTTCTGTGGATTCTCTGAAGGACAGCCAGAGTGGCAACTTCCCTCAATGATGTGCACATTACAGCATAATGAGTGCTTTCAGCATTTTCCTTTACCTTTTGGTGGGGGATTCCATGTTTGCCTGTTGTATTGCACCATTTTGAAAATCACTCCATTGCTTGGCAGTGACGTTGCAGCACAGGATTTCAGAAGGGTTAAGATTGGAAAGGCCCTATGAAGATTGTCTAGTCCTACCACCTGGTGTCTTTTCTTTCAAAGCACAATGCATGTGCTCTGAAAGTACAGAAAAACGGGACTGCAAAACAATTTGATTCCAGCATACCTCTCTACCCACCCTGTATTTCCAGTGGGGTAATGTGAGGAATGGTCTGCTCATTTTCCTTAATCCCATTCATTGCTAGTATGATAAGCAACCAAATCCCTTTACCATTTATTAGTCTGTTCACACTCTTTTCCCATCCATCCGTATTTTCATTCATGCAGTATTTCAGAGTACTCTTGGTCTTTTACCAGCACAGGCTTTGAAAATCAAGGATAATTTTATTTAGATTGGCACACCAAGTGGCACCTGTTGAAAGCTAAGTCTCACCACGTCTTGTAAATATAAAATACATAAAAAAGCTAGTAAGACCTTGCAAAATGAGAAAATTTTAAATCCATATGTATTAAATGTACATGTATTAGATTTACCTGAAGTAGAAATAGTATAAATATATACTTCAGTCATAAATACATACACAGATCCTAGTAGAGTTAACTGGCAGTGCTGTTTATTATATTAAATATTTGAGAAGTCTGTTGTTTCTCTGTATCCCCTTCCTAGCTTCTTATTGTTTCATGTTTGCAACATATCAAAAGTTAAAATGTGATCTGATCCCAGATGGAAATGTACCCAATCTTGAGACTCAAGCTGGTGCCTATTTGTCGAGAAAGTTGTGCATTTTGTAGGGAAAGAAAGAAACATTTGTTTTTTTTTTCTTCACTCCTGTCAGTTCTTACATAGATTGAATCTCTTGGTTCAGGCCCCCTTTAGAAGAAACATTAAATAAGCCTCAAATGAGGTAGATTTATGGGCAAATTTCAAGTGCAAATCGTATAAGACTGATGATAAATCTAATTTATCACATGCATCTGCAGTTTTACTGTGTGGTTATTACTATTTTATTTTCCAAGTGCAAAGCTTAGTTTCCATTGCCTGTGGGAACCCATTTCTGTTGCTATTCTGACACGTGCAAATAAGCAGACTGATCTGCTGAGAGTGCTTCACCCTAAACAAAATTGGATAATCAGATATGACTGCGGTGTATTTTATAGGGTATTGTTGAAAGTGGAAGCTATAAACTATTTATCCTTTCTGTGGAAGTTTGTGACTATCTGATGAAAAAGCATAATAAGTGCTTAAACAAAGAGTCCTACTTAATGAAGGCAAGATACACAAGACCTGCAAACAGTCAGTTGTCCTTGCTTTTCCGTATCTCCTAAGGGGAGAGAGAATTTAAATTGCTCATAAAGTTTTATTGTCTGTAGCTGTTGTCTCTATGGCAGCTGCAGGAAGCTTTCTAACACAGCTAAAAATGTGGAAACAGTTTAAGAAATAACTCATCTCTTGGCATTTTAATCAATTCCTTCTTTGCCTTAGCACCTCTGGAGGGAGGCATTTTTCCAGGTGCATGAGGCACCTGGATGCTTGCCCAACAGCCCCAAGGCAGCTCCTTGTGCTTGAAGGTCTGTCTGTCCTCTGGGTCTGCCTGTCTTGGCTCTGATGGTAAGGCTGCTGGACACAGCACTTTCAGGCAGGTCAGAGCTCCTCTTGGCCATGTGAATGCAGTGGGGTTTTTTGCTCTGTTTGTGTGTGACTGTAAACGGTGGAGATTTTGTGCCCACAAACCTGGGGAAGGCAACATTCCCCTTCCCTGCCTTTCTGCAGCCCCCACTGTCAGTGTTTGGGCTGAGCAGCTGAACGGCCAATAGCAAGTGAGCCAGAACAGACAGATGCCAAGGACCATAAGGTCTCCGAGGAATCAGCATTTCAGGCTTCACTGGGTATCGATGAGGTGTTGAATTACAAAGTGGCGCAGAGGCTGCGCACGTTACATGTATTTTCTCAGCATTGCCCATCGGGTAACCTGTTGCTTTCTCCCCAGCCAACTTTGCCTTAGCAGGGCTGCTCGGGGAGCGCAGGCATTGCCACAGGTGAACAACAAGGACAAAATCTGGCACAAAATGCACTGTTGAGGACATTATATCCACAAAATGTCCATATCAGAATCAGGAGGGCCTGCAAGTGTACCTGGATGGGAATAAACTCAGAAGAGCTTAGTCTGGTTTTTATTGCCCAGTCTGAGAATGAAGACTGTAACAAGACAGAATGACCCATGGAAAAATCCATTCTGTGCTATAAAGTTCCTTTAGTTCTGGTAAGCTGAAATATTGTTCCTAACACAGGCGAGATAGGTCTATATAGTAATATTTTCCATGTTAACCGTAAACCCCCAAGGAAATATGGAAACTCTGACAATTTTAAGTGCTGTTTATGTTATGGGTATGTGTATACTGTAGTTCAGATGCTGACGCTGCAAAGATAGGCCCCTGTGTTGTAAAAAAGTGGTGTCTTCTCATGTTAAATATCTGTTGTGATGATTGATTTGGCTATTGCTTCAAGGAGGTAAGTGTTGCTGGTTTAGGAGAAGTTTATCTTGCCTTTGTTAAGTGTTGGAAGTGTGGAGAGTGTAGTCTGGAAAAAGTGTATCCAATTAAAAAGGCTTTGACTTTCTTTTACTTCTAATAAAGGTATAAACTACTTGAATAATTGAATATATACTGAATTTATTACACAGCTATAGTTTGTTACAGATGTTTCTAGCATAGACAGGGCCTTAGAGAATAATAATCCATCGCTAATGGAGCAATGTATTCTTTTGAGAGACATTTCAAAGAATTCCTTACATTAGCAAAGATTCTGGCTTTTTGATTTAAACAATTGGGATAAGATATCTATGCTGTTTTTTGATTTTTTTTTTAAAAATACATTCTCATGACTGATACTTAATGCCACATATAATAGTATTTTCCTTAATTTGTCTAATGTGGTTCCTATTGTAAATCTGTAAGTAATAGCTGTCTTCAAAAAAAACGCAGAGAGAATATACTGGTAGAGGAGATTAATCTTTGCAGGTTTTTAAATACCTTTGTGAAAATCATTCAACCAAGTAGTTTATACTGTTCAAACCTTGGGCTGTAATGCTGAAAGCTAATTCTTCTCCATAAAGCTGTAGCTTGACAAAAAGAGTGCATTTAGTACGGTGTAAGTTGGAGCTGGAGGTCAGTTTTGGATGTGAATTGAATTATCTGTATAACAATTTATTGTCCTAATCGTGCAATTCCAGCTATTCCAGCTGTTCCAGCTGTGGAGCCCTTTCCCCTAAGCCTGTATGACAGATGACAGCTAAACAGTGTTTGTATGATAAAGCTAAACACTGTCTCTGTACAGTGTGTCTCTGCTGGCGTGAGATAGCACTTTGTCATTTCAATGTCTAATTGGCATCACAGCTGCTGAATATGCAATTTGCCGTACAGAGGATGTGATTTTGTTATCCCTGTAGGTGTCTGAGTTATTAAAAAAGTTCGGCACCTTTAGTAAAATAAAATTGTTTTTTTATCCTTATCAGCAACAGAGCTAAAAATGAGATTTCTCTAATAGACCGAAGTTTCCTTTTTTTTTTTTTT
>VWZG01004542.1:200114-335176 GCA_013396735.1 Grallaria varia
TTTTTTTTTTCATTCAAGCTCTATAAGCAGAACTGTTGTTGTTGGGCTTAGTCTAGAAATCCTTATCAATAACCCAACTCTGCTCTCAGTTTTACCCACTTGAACTTGCAGCCACCTGTGGAGTTGCTCTGGTTTCACACTGTTTGCAGAATATAGCCCTGGTTTTAGCTCATTCATCCCTTCTTTTTGGCGAACACTGAGCAGCAGAAGCTCCTTCAAACCTTGCCCAACTTACCTTGAAGCATTTTGACTCAGAAAAGCTGTGCTCAACCAAACCAGAACCTCTCCTTCACGGAATCATAGAATGGTTTAGGTTTGAAGGGACCTTAAAGATCATCTAGTTCCAGCCCCCCTGCCATGGGCAGAGATGCCATTCACTGGCTCATCTTTGGTCATACTGAGCTATTACTTCCCTTCTCTAAGGTAATCTACTTGTGTTGAATCAAGTCCCAGTTTTGATGCTGTTGTTACATCAGCTCTTGTTTATGATACAGCTGATCCTGCAAGGTGAGACACTGGACTCCTTTCTCCTGTTCAGACATTTAGGAAAATCTGGATCTTGTGTTCCTCTATGACTCTCACTTTATCACATTTTCATAACATGTTCTTCTGACAGTAGTTTTTACATTGTTCCCCTATGTTTGTGGCATTTGGTGAAAATATCATGCCTTGTACTGACATGGGCTAGGTAAGTGCTTCCTCCTGTTGTCTTTGGAATTATAGCAGGCAATGTTGGCAGAACTTTGTGAAATTTATACGAAGCATTCCATATCTGTAGTCTAGAACAGTATGTCCAGTCACAAGTTTTAATTCTCAGACATTAGCATTGTTTTGATGTTGAGAGCCCTTACAAATTTTATTTTTTTTAGATTCCATTCCATCTGCTCATATTAGATTTTGAAATGAAACTTATTTGGTATTGATAAAGTTTTAATCTGTAGCTAGGGATAAAAGATTGATAAAACAGGTTGCTGGCCAGTGGCTGTGACTGGTATGTTTAAGAAGATGAAAATCTCTTGTGTTGCATCTGGCTACCGGTGTGACCCTTCACAGGCAATTAATTCTCTTCAGGAAAAAAAAATGTTTAATTTCTCTATCTTTATAAGAGGATAAAGACCACTCCAGGGAAAAAGCCTTTCAAATCCAATAATCCTATTCCTGTCCTGGTACTCTGCCAATAAATGCTGCACCACTTGCATGGGAAGATCTGAAGCCTCTAAAATCTTTAATGCAGTGTGTTCCCTCTTTCTCTGCCTGCCCAAGGCCAGAGGACCCCAGCACCTCAGAGCCCCATAGATGTTCATTTAACCAGGAGACTGGTGACAAATTGTTCTATGCGTTTCCACAGACATTTGCATTTCCTCTTCTTTGTGCATTGGTGTTTCCCTGGTTGATTTTCCGTGCCCTCTCTGGTGTTCGTAGGCAGCAGCCATCACCCTCCTGAGCCTTTCGCAGACATCAGCAAACTGCTCTGTTATCCCAGCATGGCTTGTGTGAAAGCAACTTTTTGACAAAAACACAGGTTCTTTTGGTTTCTGCCCCTGTTTCTAGGCCTAGTTGGCTCTAGATAGATCTGATTTAATTATTCCATACACTGGAATGTGTATGCTCATGTCAGGTGAATCTTGGTGCTGTCCACATTTTCAAAACACTTTATTATTGCTTCATTCCTAACATGGTAGAGTCTGTGGATTTTGTTTATAGTATCACTTGGCCAGGTGGAAGAAAACTGGCTTCATGCTGGAGGTCAGAGCTAGAAACAGCTGGAAAGAAAGCTGAACCGATGGAGAATTTCACTGTGGAGCTGCGGGGACTGACAATTTCAACTCAGCCTAATTGCTCACTCATGAGAAATACATAAATAAATTGCTTTTAGGCCATAATCACTATTACGACTATTTGTATGATAATTTCTAGTGCTTTAGTTTTGGATGTGAGATCTAAAAGACCAATTCTCCATAAAAAAGATAAGCCGCAAAAAGTCACAGTAACAATCTGATAGTGAGGCAGAAGGTGCTCCATACTGGCAGGCAAATGGATGAAAGCTGGTGGAGGAAAAATTCCAAGTGGGACATAAAATCCCATTTTTTTAAAGTTGTTTCCAACTGGATGCTTTGGACCCATCTTCAGCTGGTCAGAAAAGAAGACTGCAGGGCCTGATTTCAACAGGATGGTTAACTACCTACCCACCTCTATGTATGTGTGGTTGTATGGTATGCCAGAAACTGGGTATATGCTTGAATAAGTATGTTAATTCACATTCCTAAAGATAGACAAGTGCTTAAGGGCTTTGCTAGATCTTTTTCTTTGCCATCTGCTTGTTACTGGGTTCCGTGTGGGGCTTACTAGGTCAGAACCTGTGATCTGTGGTTAATCAGTAATCAATGGTTATGCAGGGATTAGGCTCTGTGCTTAATGGTTTTGCTGAGAAGCAAAGACTTTTAGAAGGAGGAAGAGAGAAATGAACATGAACAGGGGAAGCTGAACACACTGTTGAAGTTGGAGGGGAGGTAGAAATGTTGCCTCCAAGCAGTACTTGATTTTCTTGGAAAACAGGCTGGGCTTCTATGCAGGAAGGTTTAAGAAGGGGTGCAGATGCCTGAGGTGGGGGATCAGGAAGATGAAAGCATGGGAATAGGGTGAACTGCTGTCTGAAAGCTGTGAAAGGACAGGTTGGCAAAGAGATTAGGTTGCAATCATGGGTGAAGCAAGGACAACTCTGTGACCAAGATATACCATCCCTTTCTTGCCTAGTTTCTTCATTCATGCCAATATTCAATTTACCCTTGTAAATCACTGGCTCATTTTGACTTTGTGTTAACAATTCATAACCCAAAGGCTTTGGTTTCCTTTCCCACCCCTCTCCCCCTCCCCTTATCTGTAAGCACAGGGTGTTAGGCGTGTTTGAATTATTTTGTATGGGTCACCATGGATATCTGGCATGTTCCTTGAAGATAAGTGAGCTCTTTTATCAGGTCAAGTACATGCTACTGACAGTCTCTCCATCATAGGGATCATGAAGATACAGGAGAAAAACAACTCATGGGAAACAATCTGAGAGATTTGTTTCTTATGTCCTGAATTAGATTGGTGGCTTTTAGTTTTGCTCTTGATAACACCTATTCTTCTTCATGCAGTGGTTCTTTTTATCATATAGATAATTCATTTTAAAAGTATTTTGCTAGTAACAAACATTGACAGAACTAACTATCAATGGGGTGTTTTGGATGAAAGTGAGCAGACCGTGTGAGGAGAGAGGAGATACTCCTTTGTTTGTCAGTGCACTGCAGTGGAGGTTTCACACTCCTCAGTCTGTTTGTGGAATTTGCAGCCAGATAGCTTTTGTCTATTGAGTTGCACTTTAGAGTCTAATCTTCCACTTAGCAGCATCTCTAGCCTGGCTAGAGAAAGAAAACCAAGCAGCCATCTTTAAAATATGTACAGAGTGCAATATTTTTCCTGCAGAGGGTTTAGTTACAATAGACAACCTTTCTGACAACCACAAAAAATGAGAAAAAATATCTGAACGCCTCTCTGAGACAGGCCCAGGAGTGAATGGTGGCCACTGGAGAAGGCCAGGCAGCCATCTCTTGTATCTTTAACAGAAGGGGGAGACCCAGCAGGAGGTTTTCCTAGTAGCAGTTTGGTAGAAGCTTCTCAAACTGTTCTGGGTGGACTTAAAGATAACTTTACCATCTCTCGTGGGGATGTGTCAGTGTTGGTTACTCTGGCATAAGTGTTGCCTGGGGCACTTTTGCAGCCAGCAGTGCCAGATACTTACAATTTCTGTCTCCTCCTCAGGATGTTCCTGTTGGCAGCGCTTTGACCAAGCTATTATTTTATGGTATATTTAGTTCTTTTTTACCTTTCCTTTACTGTCAGTCTCTCTAGGCCAATGATCATGTTTTCTTCTCTACCACGGCCTCCATATCCTGCTGTCATGCTAAAAATGCTTCTGTAATGTTAAATCTTTTCCAGTTATATGATGAGAATTAATTCCTTCTGACACAGCCATGAAAATCTGATTCAATTCCTTTTTTTGGTATCTCAGTCACAGTCCTTGATCACAAATCAGCATGAGTCAGAATTTCCCAGGTTATTATTTCCTCAGAAAGGCTGATTGCAACCCTGTCTCCATATTTAATATCCTTTTTCTGACTGTGGTGGAGCCAAGCAGTGGAAGCTGCAGTAATTTTGTTTAGAGATCTGTCTGCTGTTCTGCCATTTGATGCCAGAGGTGGAAAAGGTGACACCAGAAAATATTCCATATATTTTACTGTTGCAGTTTCCCATCATTAGTCCACACTGGCTCTATAGCATAGAGATGACTAGAGAAGCTAGCAGGATTTATTACTCTGGAAACTAGGAAGTCTTGGGTCACAGATGGGGATGGGGCATAGTGGCTTTATCAGCTTCTACCAGGACATGAGCATTGGTAATGATGCATTTTAGAGCTAGACGTGTCGTGCTGAGATCTGCCAAAGCAGACTGTTGTGAGATGTTTCACATAGATGGGTTCAGCTGGCTAAATTAGTAGCTTATCTGAAGTTACTAAAAGTAGATCAGAATGAAGAATAAGAGGGAAGTACACTCTCTGGGGCCCTTATCATTCATTTATTCTCTCCAATATGTGTTTGTCTCTCACATTTTGTGTCTAAAGGCCAGGACGGCTTCGCCTGCCCATTGAAAGGATGAAGTGCGGTCAGTCTGTTCTGTGTTGGGCTGGGCTGTGGCCAGGAGGGATTTGGAGGCACGAGGAGGCTTCCCTTTCCTTACGCAGAGCCTCTGGCAGGAGGAAATCCTGCTTCCACTTGCCTTTGTACCTCTCCTTTTTCTGAAGGCTGTGCTGTCAGCTGAGCAGTAGCTGCAAGGGCTGCAGGAAGGAGCAGGTGAGACGCCTGAGCCTGCCCTGTGGGGTTTGTCATTGCTCAAACTCAATGTCCAGCTTGAGGGCTAAGGAAGCATTTCCATTTTTTCTATTGATTGCTGCAGTTTCCTTTTGTGCCTCTCTTGGGTTCTTCAAATAGGGCACTGGTAGCTTTAATACCCATTTGGGGTTTTACTTGCTTGTTTGTTTCCTACCAAGCTCTATGAATATATATTTTTTCACATGAAAAGAGAAAATCAATGCCCGGAGAGAGATTGGTCCATTGTTTTTATGAGGGAAGAATATTTATTTGGATTTAATTGTGCAAGAAAAGCAACCAAGCACTGCCTATAGGAGAAAGCCTTTACACACTGGTGTGAGTACATCAGATCAGTAACCAGTAATTAACAGGAAGGGACAAAAAGCCATCCTTAATTTTAGTGGTAAAGGATTCAGCTCCCTATTCAGGCTTGGATTTCTCATTTTCCTGAGACATATCACACAAGTGCCTAGTTTCTGTAGGATGGAGATACTGCTTTTCTCCCTGACAGGGGACTGTTGGTTTCGACTGCTGAGTTGCTTGACTCTTCACATGCTAAAGTGGACAAGTCAAGATGCTGGTCCAAGAGAATTGTCTTATCTTGGTTTTACTCAGGTGCCTATTGAGTGTGTTTCCAGGGGAGACAGGAGTTTTTGTTTCATGATTTGATTTTATGTTGTGTTGTATATGCCAAAGTCTGTGCTATGCTGCTGCTGCCCTGCTAAACACAACAGTTATTAAAGCTTAGGTGAGTGAACTCAATTTTCCCTAAAGTTTCCAAGCAATTCTAGGCTTTATTAGTGAGGAGAATTAGGATAAGACACTGGCATGCTGAACAGGATGGGTGGCCTTTTTGAGGCTCATACATTATTAATCAGCCATGTAATTTCCCTTAAGTGGCAAGGTATGGTTGCTTTTGTCTTAAGTCTAGTTGCATCTTCATGCTACGAGCAGAGATGAGACCCTCTTACCTGCATTATTGTTGGGAAATGAGGATGCTGTAAGTTGGAGATACTGCCTGGGGGCTTGCTCGTGACACAGAGACACAATCTGATGCTGAATAAGCAAGAAATGAATTCTTTCTTCCCTTTCTCTTTTCTGCATAAGAGATGGGTTTGTTTTTGCTGGAGCTTTGCCTGTGTAAAGGCTGCAGTGTGGAGCCAGTGTTTGCCGCCACACTTAACCTTTGGCATGTCAGAAAGCAGCTTATGGTGGGGACCAAAAGCTTCTGATGGTGATATCAACTGGCCCTGCCTGCAGTCCACGGGGAACCGAGGGAGCTGACCAGCCAAACTGTAGGACACTGATTTAATACAATTTAACAGTTGAGCTTCAAATGGTTTATAATGGAGAACAAATCAGTATATTCTTCTTTAAAAATAGAGTGATAACATAACCCTATTGAACTCCAGGAGGAATAAATCACTTGTAAATCAAAAGCATTATAAAAATAATTATTATTCACTGCTGAACTCGTTTTACAGTCTGTGAAAACTTTTTATGTTTTGCTTTCATGATGGAATTTCCCTTAATCGAAGTTGTTGCAATTAGAGAGAGTGGTAATGAGCCAGAAAGCAGCCAAGCAATGTTGCCTTTTCAGGATCTCTACGGCTGCCATTCTCATAGCATGAATAGCGATGCTTGGTGTTGGCGGATCAGCACGCCAGAAATTGGAAATGTTGTGTTTTGTAATTCACCCCCATTCCCCCAAACCTACCATGATGTTGAATTCCATCCACTTAAAACAGAGCCTATGTTTAACAATAATTTAAATCGTTATCCTGCCTGTCAGCTCCGAGTTAAGGGTCTATGCAACTGTGATTCTCTGTTTAGAAACTGCCCAGAATAATAACTTTCAGATGTCTCAAATATGCACCACTTATCTATAACATCTAAATACAAATGTCTCCCTGCTGAGCAAGCCCAACACTGTTTACCTATCGTGTCCAAACCATTCCAGAGGGTTTGCTTGGCGTGGAGCGGAAGGCCCTATATCCGCAGCTCTGACAGCACTGTCAGTGAAATGTTTTTCAACTCCTCTTCACCTTTAGGTGATTGCAAAGAAACAGCCTAAGGCTGAGGGTGACAAGTGAAGAATGTCTGTGCGTCCCCGCGCCTACCCCCACTCCAAGAGTAAAAGCACACCGTGAGCCTGCCCCGTGCTCCTGCAGATGGGATGATGCTCACGCTGTTGGGTCCCTGCCAGCCTCCTATGAGATGATCCAAATGCTGAATCCTGCATGCCCCGGGCGTGCTGGGGCTGAGCAGAGTCAAGGCACTGTCGCCAGCTTGGGGGCCTCGGGCTCTTTCTCCATGCGCAGACCTTGGTGGGACCTGTCAAGTCTCGTTGCGCGTCAGGCTATGCAGTTGGCTTGCGCCGTGTGCTGCCCCGTGCCCCGGCGTGCCGCAGCCGTGTGCCACACAGCTGGATGGCTGCGCTGCCGGTGGGAGCTGCCGTGCTGCCTGTGGGTGCTCAGTGTGTCCCTCACTGTGGGGCTGACCCTGCAGCTCCTGAGCAGGGAGAACTGAAAGATCCCTCCTTGCTTTGCTGCATCTGACCTGTGGCTTCACTGCAGGGAGCCCCTGTGACTTTTGGGGACTCGTGTGAAGGCCTAGAGTCTCACACCATCGACCTGGAAAGAGGGGCGCTCCATCCCCATAGCTGGCATTCAGTACCAAAGGCCTCTGCACAGTGCTTTGCAACCTAATTGGATTTGCCATGGAGCTTCCAAATTTCCTAATACATGCTAGGGAACCCCACACAGTGCTTGGGCTGTGTTTCCCTTGGACACACAGAGCACCCTTAGCTGGTGTGCACAGTCCTGATGAGCAAACAAACTTTAAATAAGGAGAAATTAGAAGCTTTTAGTGCATCTTTGTGTCATCTTAGGTCCCTAGGGGATAAGTCACAGCTCTTATTCATATATCAGGTCTATGCAAATGCTATTGATTGACCTTCTTTCTGGGGCTCATATCCCTTTGCCCTCAGTTAACTCCTGCACTGCATGTGTCCAGCCCCTGCAGCACTGCTGCTCTCCTCATACTACACAGCCCCAGGTTTTCTGAATTGGATGGGTTCTGGACATTGAAAATTGCTGTTATTTTGGTTTTTTATAGAAAGCATGAAAGTTACACTTGTAGCAGGGGCCACTCTCGGAAGAAAATTGTTGTACAAAGCTACAGTTATGTAAGCAAGCATTCCCCCTTGTCCAGGAGAGCAGTTAACATGTGTGTCCCCTCGGCAGCCACCCAGGGCTGTCACAAAGGAGCACTGCTGGTCTGCTGCCTCTGAATAGTGGGGGCCCACAGTAGTGCTTTTAAGAATAGCTGCAGTTAGTGAAGTGTGCATTGCATCGACTGAGCTCTAAACATGGTTTCTTCCTCCTTTTTTTAATGCAGGCTGCCTTGTAGGGATGTGGCTTGGAGAGAAGTCCATTATAGCTTGCTCTCAGCCTGCTCAGGAAACCAAATGGGTGAGGCTCAGTATCTGGGGCCTTTTCTTCATGCAGCACAACTTCTCCACACACACGAGTATATAGACCCGTTTACGTGCTTGAAATGCCCAAATTGTGTTTCTCTTCTTCATTCATCTGCTTGGAGCTGCCTTCACGCTGTTTGTTGCTCTAAATTTGTACGTGGTGTTTGCTGCCCAGACAGAGAGATGGCTGCGATACCGGATACTGGCATCTCGGGTGTCTTCAGTGAGAGATGACCAGTGACATGTTTCTTCCCAAGTGGCATCCCGAGGTGACACGACAGAGTGACAGATGGTGTTAAGTTGCATGAGAAGCGTTGGTGGCCAAAAAGGCGTAAGCAGCTAGTGTGAGCCCATGTGATCAGATCCAATCAGTCTCCCTAAGGAGCTGTGGCTGGTTTAATTTATTGGAGGTGGGAATTGTTTGCTATAGTAAACTAAAGGTTCAAAGCTAAATTGGATCTCAGCTCCTCCAAAACCCCCAGTGCATTTTAATCTGGTGTTTTGATTACCTGAGCCCATTTTAAATGCTAGCTCAAGCATCAAGTCCTCACATTTCCATTTAGCTGTTCAAGGAAAACAATTTTAATAGCTACCCAGCTATTCATCAGGATTCGGCCCTGCTGGACTAGTTTGGATAACATGCAAGCTAAGTGCGGTGCGATCCGAGCTTAACTTGGAACGTCCAGAGGCACCAAAAAACATTTGCTTCTGTAACTCAAGCGTGCTCCTCAGCCCCCACTATTCATACCATGTCCAGTACCAGAAGAGGAGGGGCAGCTCTCCTGTTATTCCTGGCCCTGATGAAAACAGGGAGAAGCAGAATTATCAGCAGGGAGCTCCCTGCACTGTTGGAGCTCCCACCCACAAGTCGACGTGGATGCAGAGGAGAAAAGCATCCGTGTGCTCGAGCGCTTACCCAGCTGCCCCCACTCTGCCCATTGCTCGCACTGGGCACCCCTGCCTGCCCCGGCACTGCGGCCTCCGAAGAGCACCTCTGGAATTCCAGTGGAGCAGGGGAAGTTAATTTGTTCTGTATTTATTGTCCAAGTTTAGATAGCTAGTATACTGCTCTGCCAAGTGTTGAGGGAAAAATTCCTTGTTCCATGTTCTATATTTCTTGGAGAGGCCGGTACTGAGCTGCCAGTCCCCTGCCAGCGAGCACTGAGTGGGACTTCACGTTGGCACTGAAGATGCTGTTTTGCTGGTGGCTTCAAGACATGGGAATGCACATGGGTTTCTTCTGTTGTCCACATATTTTCATGGAGGCATCAAGACGTTTTGCGTGCTTAATCTCCATTATTTAGTGGGAAGATGCTAGAAAATGTTCTTAAAAAAATAAAAAACCAGAAGTTGAATAGGTTAGGGTTGCTTTCATGCTGTTGCTGCTGGCTGGCTTTTTCCTATCCAGACTTCACCAAGATTCCTGCAAGGGGCTCAGGCACCCAAACAAATTTTGACATTTAATAGCTGCAGTGGTGGGGACTTGTCAAGGGTGATGCTGGCTGCCTTCTGCGTAATCGCTGAGATCTGGAAGTGGGAGCTGGAAATCCCTTAAGAATCTGGTTTCTCTAAGTACTTTGACCCTTTGGATTGGCTGTGGAGGCTCCTGGGACAGCAGAATTTATGTAAGACATTTTGCAGTGTCATTTTTTTTTTGGGAAGTGTTGAGGCTGGATGGAGTTCAGTAGGTGAAAGGGATGGTTCTCTTGCGTTTAGTAACTGCTGCTGCTTGTTTCTGAGGCATGTTGTTTGCTTTACAAGGGGAAGCAGGATAGTATCTGCTTTCTGTCTGGTAGGACGGGCTATTTTATTCACAGAATGGTCTGAATCGAGATAAATTACTGAACTCTGTATAAATCTTGATGGTGAGACAAAGCCTTCTCACTGACTGAAAATAATGGCTTTTTGAAGCTCTCTTTGTAAATATTTACAGTAATTTCTTTCTAGAGATATGTGTTTGTAAGTATAAAAACAAACAAACAAAAACTCCAAACACTGAACAAAGGTTAGAAGTCTCCCAGACTTTCACCATTTTCATGAAAAGTAAGGGGAAAGTAGTACATTAAGTTGTTCACAGTTTTTTTCAGTTGTCTAAATGGTGCTATACTGAAACAACACAGTGCATCTAGATAAAAGGGAATTCACCTTGGACTGCAGATTGCATGCAGACAGTGAGGAGGAATTGTTGAAAAGCTTTGAAGAACGGTGAGAGGAAGATGTCCACTGTCCACCTGGAAGTCTTCCACGTCTTGGAAGAGATGATGCAGCTGAAAGGGACTGTCAACTGTCCCTACTGCTCAGTCCATGGGAGGGAGAAGCAGGTCAGCTGGAACCTTCAGCATGTCCAGCAAATACAAATGAGACAGGGGAATGGGCCTCATCTCTGCTTCTCTGAAAACTGAGAACTATCCATGTTGAAAGTGAAGTAAAACTGCAAAGGAAGTTTAGCTCTTAAAGATTATGTATTCAGAGTACTTTGGGGTCTGAAAAAAAGGAGGAATTTTGTTGTTGTTTCTGTGGTCTTGGGACTGTTCTCCTGATACTGTGCTTTCCTGCATTGCACAACAAGCACAAGATGCAACTTCTGTGTAGGGGGAAGTGTGATAAGTCTCTTGGATGCTTAAATACCTCTTGCTTCCTCCCTTTGGACATGCACTGGCATACTCTTGTTCTTTCCTTCCTGTCCCCGCCTCACCTGGAACAGAGATGCCCAGCACTGTCAGGAGAGCCTGGACAGAGCTGGAGCCGCAGGGAAATACTCAGGCTCTCCCACCTGGCTGTCTCTTGCAGCAGGAGCAAGTGTGAAGACAAAGTGTTCTTACAGACTATGTCTTCTCTTCACCCTGCTCACCTTCAGGCATGTGATGAAACCTTTTTAGTTGAATGCATGCAACTCAGGGAGTCAAATCAGAGCAGGACATGATGTCCTTGAATTTTAGGCATCTTAAAGTTTTGTAGATCATAACTACTCTGTTTATTCTTAATGTGGGCAAAAGATTCAGCACTTGCTTGGCAGCACGAAGTCCATCACCTATTGCTAAATGATCTACCAGGAAAACATCCAGGTAGAGCCTCATGTTGGGAAGCACATTTGCATCGTTGCGGTATAGGATGGCAGATGCTCTTAATGAAGGAACACTTAAAAGCTATGCCAAGTGTCTCCTTCTCTGTCTGTCAGCGTCATCTTTCCTGAGCAGCAATGTGTTTAAGCCATTGCTTTATGTTTCTGTTTGGGGAGCCAGGAGATATCTTTGCTGAAAGCTGAAACTCAAGTCTGAGGATTTGAGCCATCAGAAATGAAGTCTCTGATGATTTTACTTAGGCACTGGATGGTGATGACAAACTTGTCCATTGTGGAAACTTCAAAGCAGAGAGCTGGCTCAAGATGGAGAGTTGGTCCCAGCATTTCCTCCAAAAGCAGGGATTAAGAGTCCCCTGCTGCCCTGGGAAGGCTCGCAGGTATGTTGAAAGCACTTCATGCTCAGCAACAGGAAGGCTGCAGAAACAGCAAGGATGGAGTGGATTGTAAGTGACTGCCACACAGACTACAATAGATTTATTTAAAATTTTGTAGGCTGTGTTTCCCACTTAAAACTTCATAGATTTCCAGAAGGTCAGCTGCTGGCCGTCTTCTCCCCAGAGAAATGCTTAAAAGGGTTTTTCTCCCTTTTATCACCTAAAACGTTTCAACATTTAATAAGGCAAGCGTGGGATCTGTCACCAAGGGCTCTGGGAACTTACTCCCTGCAGGCACCTGGGGGTATTCAGGGCATCGTAAGCTGCTTGCGAGAGGAGAATGTCGGGCCACAGATCACAGAGATTAAATGACCTCCTGAAGGCTCTTTGGGGAGAATGAGGGACAGGAATAGAAACTGGGAAGCCTGACTTTCTGCCTGTTATTCTAAAGCACCATTAAATCACAGCAGGTTCACATGATGCAGTTGACGACTACAGATGTGGTGGGAGAGTAGTGGAAGGGAAACACTGGACAGGAGTGGGATCAGGAGGAGTGAGAGACTGGAGAGCAGAATGAGATGGAGGCAGGTGGTTGTGAGTATGGAGTGCAAGGAACCTGAACAGCGAAAGCAGAAGTAGAAACCCCACCAAAAGGGCCATTACAGAAAATACTCACTTTGCTTAGTTTGGAGAATACATATATTTTTTTTTAGAGCACATTCATGGGACCACCTGCCCAGTGTTTGTAATCTGAAATCCTGTTGTCTAACATGTTTTTGGCTGTTAATGTTTTCGGCTGTTAGGACTTGATAATCTTTTGTATAAATAGCTTCTATTTTAACATTTTGGCAAATGGCTTCCTGGGAAAGGCCTGATTCCTCCACCACTCCTTCAGGGTCCTATTGTCCAGGATCTTATTTTTCCTTCCTGTCTCATATGAACGTGCAGAGCTTTGACAATTGCACTTTGTAATCTTGAAATGTGAATGCCTTCCAAGGCTGGAAGGAGTCTCTCAGTTTTTGAGACTGACCTTTGATTTCCAGTGACAGCCAGGATGGATTTCTGCAATTTTTCATGTTGCCCAGGGCCTGACATTGACTAATAGGACTGGATATTCAGCAGGAATGTCAGGAAGCCTTTGGTGGTGAGATTTATTCATGCTGTCCATGCATGGTTTCAAAACTGTAGGGCTAAGTTCCTGTTTGGGGTGAAGGGAGCAGTGTTACAACAGGAGTGAAGAGGCCATTGCCCCTGATGGCACAGAGCCATGCTTTCATTGCACGTCCCCCAAGAGCTATCCAACCAACAACAAGCAGTCTGGACTACTTCAACTCCTGCAATAAGGATATGCAAAATCACAGCAACAATCCCATTGCATTTGCCTTTTGTTTATATTTCTTAAGAAAATAGTGGATTCTGCTTAGTTTTACTGAAATAGTCTGTTGTTGACTGGAAAATTACTGTCTATAAAAAAGTGTAGCAAGATGTAACTCACTGTGTTTGAGAAAAATTTCTGCAGAGCTTCTGCACTGACTGAACAGGGAGACACACATGGGAGACAACTGACAGGAATCAGGAAGTGCATCAGGAGAAGCAATTTTGCATTCTGCTTATGTCTTTATGGTGCACTGAGGTTGCTATCAGCATCCTCATGACCTGCTCCTTTCACCCCTGGGTGCCTGGGAAGACATCGGAGACCATCACGACTCTGCTCGGGGACAGCTTCTTCAGGACACCCCAGGGGTTGGCTGTGCCACAGAAAAGGAAGGGTGCCAAGTGCCCATGCCATGCACACTGTGGGGCTCTGCATGGTCCAGTTTTGTCCTGGTGCAGCTTCATCTTTTCTGACAGAGCAGATGGAGGCTGCAGGGGAGAGGAGAGGGGGCTCTTCTGCTCTACAGTTAGTCAGAGATCTCTTTAACCGTCTGCAATTGTAGACAAATGGAGTAACTAGACCCTCACACGGAACTCGTCTGTGGAGCACTGGTGATACAGAAGGACCTGCTTATATTGGAGTTCCTATTTTTAAACTCTTCATTCAAGTCTCCAGCAATCTGTGAGTACAACCTCACATGATTAAAACATAAATGATTTTACTAGGTGATTAATTCTTTCTTCTCTTCCATGTGTGGGGCAGGGAGAGTGAACGAAACATTTTTTTCCCTCCTATTTACCAGTTAACATTTTCGTTTAACTGGCACTGGTTGGAATTAGAGGCGAGTTTGATTTTTATTTAAGTGAAACAGTATGTGAAAACAGTCCTTGTGAAAGGCTATTACTATTTTTTGCAAAACACAAATTTTGGAACAAGTTTGATCTGACAATATTGTTTTCAATCCAGGATTGCTTTGAACCACTCACCCTGCTTTGTCCTCAAGGGCACTGCAGTGGATTTCATAGTAGTTGAAAATCCTATTTCCATCAGTTTAAATACTCCCAGCAGCCAGTAGGGGCCCTAACATGGCTCTTCGTTTGCACAGGAGCCAATGGGATGTGTGGGATACTTGTTTTCCCTTCTTCCCCCGTATATCACTGGGCAGGCAGGGGCAGAGCTGGGGATGCTGAGCCAGGAGGGGGGACGTGCCGACTGCCCCTCTGCAGTGAAACCCAAATGCAGCACTAGCGCAGCACAACATTTTGCACCTCTTTGCAATGCTGCATGACCTTCTCTTTTCATCACTGGCTCTGGCACTGGACGTGTTCCTGGCCTGGAGAACATCTCCACCCTAGGAACCAGTCTTGGAGACTCAGTAGTCCCTCCTAAGAAGGATCAGCGAGCATTAACTTTGGGCCCCTTTGATCAGAATCTGACCCTGGTTCGGGCGGGCAAAACAAGAAACAGGCAGCTGGTTATCCAACATTCAAAGCAATGTGAGAATTTTAAAGCGATTTCAAAATAAAGACAATTCATTTGGGCATAAACATACGATCATCAAAGAAAGATCCTTGGAGAATGTCAGCCGCTGAATCCTTGACCTCCAAAGGACCCCTAAATATAGTATTGTATGCAGTGTGCCTCTTCTTGTGGGTGAGATATTAAGAGCTTATTTATTTATTAGAAAGTGGTTTACAGTGTAAGTAAATTAGTGAGTTCCAAGGCCCTCTCTCAGCTGCCAGATGCTGGGAGGATGTTTATGGTCACTGTAAATAATTTTGTAGCTTAATACAAACACATTTTTAGAAATCAAGGGCTGATGGCTGCATGTTTATAGTGCAGAGGATTTATCAATTCCTTCAGAATATGAGAAAGAAAACAAACAGTATTTCAGATATTTTAAAAATTCATAGGAGAGAAAAACCCCAAAGGGATTCTTCATTCACGGTGCTGTGGGCTCAAGTCTGCATTGCCTTGGCTGAGCTCTCCCAAGTCTCATCAAGTCAGCGAGATCAGGAAATGCTTGACATCTTTCAGGAGCCAGCCCATGCATTCTGGAGACTCTGAAGGCTGGGATTTCAACAGCCCAGGCAAGTTTCCCCTGCACTGAATAGGTATTTGCAGATCAGTTTGCTGCCGCCGCTGCTGAATGACCTTTGCCAAGGTCAGCTTTAAATGACAGAAATCAGGTCCTTCCCAGTCTGCAGAGCAGCAAGGTGGAGCAGCATGAGGGATTTGCTTTATGTTGTGGCTCAAAGATAATAAGGACTGAGCAGCATCTCTGGGTACCAGCAGAAGGGTGGGTCCAGAGGGAAACCTGCTTCCCAGGCATAGGACATACAGTGAAAATGGGGCTGGAGGGAATTTCCTTTTTGAGGCATGTGTGCAGTGAGGAATTAGAAATGGGCAAGGTGACGTCAGAGTGTATGTGGGATGCTTGGTAGGATTTTTGTGAGAAGTCTCAGTGCCTTGGGGAGGGATGGGCAGAAATGAAGTATTACAGATGCTTCATTTGAGCTTTAAGTCTATTTTCAGCCTTTGTGTGGATGGTAGCGGAGAGCCTGAAAATACAAGCAGAAGCTGTGGGCTGCTTGTGTCATGGTGCCTTGTGGTGGCTGCACGTTCCCGTGCTGTGCTCTCCATAGCAACATATATTCAATGTAAAACCACAGAACCAGCTGAATAGTTGTGAACATATACATTCCAGTGTGCATGGGGAAAAGTGATGATGCTGCTGAGCTGCTGGAAGACAGAAATTGTCCTTGCTTTAAATTGCAGCCTAAGCTGAGTTTTCAGTCTAGAGCTGAAATGAAGTTTGATGATGAGAGGTGCTTAGGCCTATGCACTGGCATGTGCCTTGTTCTTTTTCGGGAAAAAGTGACCCTTTTTTAATTAGCCAAGAAGTTCACCAAGAAACACCTTGTTTTGGAGAAAGGAGAGTGCACTGTGTCTACAGCAGGACAAAATTGGGTGGCTTGACACCACAGCATTTGCCTGGGCTAATGGTGCCAGTGCTAACTACAATTAATTTTGGGCAAAATAACTTCTTTTGCACTTTTGAGGTAGTAGTCAATCCCAGTGCAGCCCTGCCCCAGATCCAGCAGGCTGAGGTTTGGGTACTCTCATGGCAGCAGCGCCAATTTTTTGCAGTGAGTGTTGTATGGCCCCACCCTGATCCTCTTGCTTGATGGTGCTGTGGGGGCTGCAAGCTCCAGCAAAGCAGAAGTGGCTGTGGCTGTGCAGCTCAGACAGGCAGGCAATGGATGGCCACGAGTATGGCACTGGGATGGCCAGGGAGGTAAACGGATGGAGCCTGCGGGGCTCAGCAGCTAATCCTGGTCATGCCTGTCTTGCTTGTGTCTGTCCCTCGAATCATTCCCCTCCTTCCGGTTTCTGGGACCAGCAGTACATGTGCTGGTGATGGCTTTGAGGTGGTTGGCAGGTACCACGGTGGCAGAGCACACTCTGAGTGTGTGTGTAGCTGTTGTCAAAGGAGCTGGCTCCCACGGCTCTGCCTCCAGCCACCCATGGAGCAGGCACGCTCAGCAGGATGGTGAAGGCACAGAGATGATGACAGCATTTGACACGCCTTTGCTGAATGGCTGGGAGTGCTGGGGAGCAAGGCTGCTGACCTGGAAAACAAGCCAAGATTAAGAAATGTCAAATTTCTGGGACAAACGGGTTTCCAGAGGGCAGAGAGGTGGAGAAAGTAGACTCTGGAGGTTTCTTTGGGTTGGCTAATTTCAAATGGACTATGAACCCTGTCATAACACTGGTGCCTCCAGAAAAGACCACCTTAACACCTAGAACTGGGACTCATGTCCCAAAATTGGGCTCTGTGGCATGGGCAACTATTGACAGGATGACATGAGTGTAGAGGTGTCTGTCCTCCCAGGGAGAGAGCTTTAAAGGATGATCCCTTCTAACCAGCAGCGTTAAGGGAGCTTCTTGCAAGGTTGCTGTAGGAGTGGGCAGTGTGAAGCAGGCACATAAGCCATGCTGTCCCTCTAACTTGCCCCCATAGGTGCTGCTGCTGCTGTGGGAGCCTCAGGCAAAGCCACCGTGTAGTGTTGAACTGGCTCCTTCAGTTCTGCAGCAGCTTCACCTATGGTTAAAAGCCCTGCTAATCCCACAGATATTTTGTTTGTTGTAGATGTAAAAGTGAAGCCAGCAGCCATCCTGTTATTTGTCTCCTTACTAAATTTTGATTGCTTCATGTTGCTCATAAATATGAATTCTCAAAGTACTGCAAAACTCACTGCAGAAAGAAGTTGCATCGCCTGAGCCTGTGAGAGGTCGGGGGCCCGCAGTGGCCTCGACAGACCTGAGTAAATGCCTCTGGCAGGATGAATCAGTGAAATGCAGTGGATAGCAAAGTTGTCATTTGTCACCATTCTCACAGATTTGTGCCATGGTAGCAGTCCCTGTTCTTTTCTGTGCAGACTGGGCAGTTTTTCTGCTGTGGGTGGCTCTTTCAGTTGTGAGGCAGCCGACGAGGCAGAGCTGATGTGGCAGAGCCAGCAGCATGGGAGGGTGACCCTCACCTCTCCCCAGCGGGATACAGCATTTTGGGATGGACTTCAGTCAGCAGACAGAGACTCTGGTGTAGGGGTGTAGGGAGAAGGCTGTAGTAACTCTGAGTCTACATAATTCATGCGTCTCTTTGCTGTTAAGTTCTGTTGCTCTCAGGACAAATTCTTGCCTACTCCAGCAATCCTGATGAGCCCTGTGATTTCTCCATGCCACCTGAAGGACTAAACGCTGTCTCCGTTTCCCCCCAGGTGCCAGGCCCCATTGGAAATGGTTGGACTGCCAAGAGCAGCCCATTTTCCTTGTCAGCAGCATGGCAGTGTGGAGCAGGACCTGCCTGTGCACCCTGCGACCTAGTGGAGGGAGGTATACTTGACCAGGAGGGATTTCATGGGCTTGGTAATTCCTCAAAAAGGCTGTTAGGTCTGGGGTGAAGGGTTCATCTTGGCCTGGAGAGGCTGTGGAACCCATCCCAGCCAGAGCTGTGCCGTTCCCGAGAGGCTGCAGTGTAACAGGGCAGCAGGACACTTGCAAAACTGCTCAGGGATGCAGAGCCCTGGCAGTGTTTAATAGGAAGAATAAAAGAGCTGACAGGGCATATACTCACCATCTCACCCTGACTCTCCTCCATGTGTTTATTGTACCCTCTTACTGTGTTATGTCTAATTTGGGCCATAAGCTCCCCTGGGATGGGACTTCCCATTTTTAACTGTCCATCGCAAGGCACACCTAAGCCACCGTATAAATAATCTTTCCATGCAGAGGGAAACTTGACCCTGGAACATAAAGGGGTGGCTATGGCAACCACTGTCTGGGTACTTTGTGTCTCCTGTGGACACACAGCAAAGGGGCAGGTGACATGGCTTTGGCTGGGCTGGAGCCGAACGTGCACAGCTTCGTGGGGCCCTTTCTGCACGTATCCATCGACTTCTTCCTGAGCACAAGTTATCTACCTGCCTCTTTGGGATTTTTTCCCCCCCTACCTTGCTTACTTCAATATGAAAAGGAGTCACAGGACAGAAATACAGCCAGTAGTAACCATTTCTTCTCTGTTTTGCGTCCTAGGATAATTTGAACACATCCTGTCCTTTTTCTGCTTGTCTGGCTTTCAGAAATGCAGGGAGTTTAGCTGTGTGCCTTCCCAGTACCATCCTGTGGTGGGCAGGAATGAATGCTGTTGTGAATTACCCAGGATTTTGCTCCGATCACTGGACTACATCTGTGCAAAGAGCTTTTTTTTTAAGTCATGACTGTTACAGTACCAGGACAGTTGGACTGTGCTGAGCACAGTGGGGAGAGGAACCTTTTTGCTCTAATAACTGGGTCTCAGACAGACCTGGGATCAGTCCCAGATTCCTTTGAGCATGACTGGTGCTGGTGATGACAATTCAGCTGATGTAAGGCCATCATGCTGTAATTTTTATTATGTAGCAAGGGTTTGATAGTTCCCTACAACATTTCAAGAAGAGTGTAAAAGGGTTCACAATAACAGTCTCACCAAATACTGCTTTAAACTTTGATGCTGAAAGAGGCGGAAGCTGAAAAGAAATGTGTCTGTTAATGGGATTAGAAATCCTGGAGTCTGGGATAGTCACCTCTGTATTGGTTACCAGACTGGTTAACAGATTGAAACTGGACATATAGATGAGTGAACATCAGTACCTGTTCCGAACCGAACTGGTGCAAAACCAGTGCATTGCCATCAGGTAAGGCAGAGATAGAGCAACCTCTGGCATGTTAACTCCTAGTGAAAATGCATTGATGCTACAACAAGGCATTACATGGCAAAAGAAAGCTGTGCACGTTCGGCTCCAGCCCAGCCAAAGCCATGTCACCAGACACCTGTCATGGGAATTTAATGAGAGGTCAAAGAGGAAAAGGAAAATCATCCTGCTTAAAGTGAAGAGAGCCAAAAAATTCGCTGCATTTTTAAGTGCCTCCCAACCCCTCCTCTAAAGGTCTCAGGAACCAGTAACAGCACAACGCAGTTGCGAAGTCAGACATCTCTCCAGTGCCATTGCTTATAGCTGGTGCTTTACTGCTGCAGTGTCTCTGCTGGGGAAGCTCTGAGGTGGTCATTGTCTAGGTCAGTGCCTGGCTCCCTTCAGACACTCCAGCTTTGTCAACCACAGTGGCTGTGTCCCATTTTTAGGATCCAGTTTCCTTGAAAGACCATCCTCTGTCTCATCCCCAGGTTCCCAGCAGAACTTAGAGTGTCAGATGGGGAAGGGAGAAAGATGAGGAGGAAGAGGAAGAAAAGCAGTCCTTAGGGAGTATGGGATGTTGGGAGAGCAGGAAACTTTGGGAACGAAAGGCTCAGGTCCCCTTCTTCACGGGATTGAGGAACGGCTGCTTGGGCTGCAGCTGCACTTAGCATCCAACAATATATGCTGGGACCTTTTGCTCCACGGGAATTCTGTGGCTTCTGCAAGGTTGCAGTGCTCTGACTCACAGCAAACTATGTTCCTCTGGCTGATTCTTGTTTATACTTTCAATTTGTAACTTCAGAAAAGTCTCCTGTCTTTCTGTCTAAACCTTTTGAGGCTGCATCCTATGATCTGTTCATTCAAATTAGCTTTACTGATAGCCAAAGTGTTGAAGCTTTTCCTTGGGGTAGGTGAGAGTCAAATTTGGCTTTTGCTTGTTAAGGAGTTGGCTGAAGCTCTGCTAGCAAGATTCAGCTCTTTAGTTCCTTTAGATCAGGGTATCAGAATAATTAATAAAGAAATCATAAGCCTAAGGGGAATTTGCTATGACAAAATATATGAAGGATTTATTGAAGAGATGATCTTTTCAGTTATGTACCTTGGTGGAAGTGAGCATTTACTCTCTCTGGTTTCCCCCTGGTTTTGTCTAGCAGTGACGGCTAGAGTGGGTGATCTGGAGTTAATTTCAGGAAATCTCCTTTGCTGTTCCTTGTACTGGGACAGATGGAAAGTGGAGATTTTTTTGTTGGAATGTAATTTTTTGTTTTGTGGAATGTAGTTTTTAAACCTTAGCCTGTGCCCCATATTTGGGACTACTGATATGCTTATGTGTACTTCCCATTGCCTTCTGGGATATAAATACTTTTTTAGATGAAATGAATTTTTAGATGCTGTCATGATATGGAACATATCTAAACACATACAGAACTTCCCTGAATTGGTGCAGACAGCAATAACTGTAGTATTTTAAAACAAGCTCATCAGGCAAAGTCTTGATTTACTGCTTCCATGCGTAAGTGTGAGAGCACATCCTGCACCAGCTCTGGAACAGGAGTGGGATGGACGTGGTGTAATGGCTGTACTGTCATTTTATCCATGTGGAAAATAAGTCAGAAGTTTTTTGAGAGCTGGATTGTGGGATGGAAATTCTCCAAGAAAGAAATACTGAAAGGAATTAAAACAAAGAAAATGTTCTGGACAAATAGTGTTACGTGCATTCTTTCAGAAATATAGTTGTTGGATCTTTAGGTAAGGAACCACCTTGTAGTGATGATCTGTGAACTTAATTAGTCATGGCTGAAAAAACTGAAACATTTTTGGCAAACTTTAGCTGTTTTCTTTCACCGTTTTCATAATTCTATATTTCAGTATTGAGTCTTGAAATAATGTTTTGATCTTGAAAAATAATTGACAATAGTGATTTCCAAACAAGCCCCAGAAATCTACTGGAGAATTTCTTGGTCCAGTATTCATTTGCTTTTATAAAAGGGAGTAAGATAAACTGAACATTTTGTTTCAGATTAGCCTGAAATACTCCATCTTCCCAATTTATTTTATTTTTTCTTCAGGTATTTGAAATGTTATGAATTATCACTGCCTTTCACTGGTTACATCTTCAGTAGAAAATGTGCTTTTAGCTCTGGTTAGTGAGGCTGTGGGGCAGCAAAATCCTTGTGATGTCCAAGCAGTTTATCATCTACAAGTGTTTTTGGACAGCTCTGCCAAACCAAACAGGTCTGCAGCTAGCCCAGGAAGTTGATCACCACCAATGTTTCTGAATTCCTGAGGAAAGGAGTCTTCTCCCAGTGGCATTAAATCAGTTCAGTAAGCAATGCTGCTGGGTAAAATGCTGGCCCGTGGGGAGACTTTGACAAGTATGAGGTGGTCATTGTTGGGTTGAATTCTCCATCAGCAGCTGTCAGGGATGGCAGGAGCCTTTCACTGGGAAATGCAGGGAGAAGTTGGAGAAGGAATCATCATGTCCATGCCTGCATAAAGGCACAGGGGTAAGTGAAAGCACGTGAAAAAGGATAAAATTCCCCATATAGGCCATTTACTTAAGAGCTGGACTTGATAATCTTTGGGGGTTCCCTTCCGAATCAGAATATTCCGTGATTCTGTGATCTTGAAATGCAGTATACAGGAAGGGTGATAGATGGGAAGGAGGAATAAAGTGCTTGTTTTGAAGAAGATCGCTGTCAGATGATTCAGGGGGTGAAGGAGTGTGTCTGATGTAGCTTGGAAACTGGCTGTGAGCACTGAGATGCCATGGAAACGTTTGCATGCTAATGTAAGGAGGATTGGGAATAGGGTTGTGGAGGGCCTGTAGCAATCTGCAGAAGGTGAAACTGTGGGGTTAGTGCTGCTTGTAATGGTGAACTACTGTCTAATCTGAATAGGTAGATAAGAGGGTCAAAATTCCTAGGAGGAAAGGAGGGCAAAAGGGATGATTGCACCAGGAGTAAGCAGTGGGGTCACTGGTTTAACAAGATGGCTCTATAAAGTTATTAGACAATCAGGAGCTGCAATTATTGCCCTAATTTCCCATGAAGAAGTTAAAAAAAAAAACAAAACCCCAGAACTTTTCTACCGGGAAATTTACATCTTAGAGGCCAGAAAACATCAGATAAAGCGATGACAGTCTCCTAGGAGAATTAGGACTTGCACAGGTAATTAAAATGAGCTGTAGGAAGAATAAAATGAAATGGAAAGAAAAGGTGGGGAGCCCTACAGAGAGAGGCAGGACTGAGATTAAAATAATATTGGTATGATCCTAAAAGTGATGATTATTTTGCTGTGGTTTTCAAGAGGGGTAATAATAATTGATCATGTAGTCTTCTAGGAGGCCTGGGACAATGGAGATGAAAATCATTGATTGGTGTGGAAGTCAAGTTCAGAGACGTCATGTGTGTGAGTGGGAGACAGGTTAAGGAGTGAATAACAGGGATTGGGTTGTCCCCACAAAACCCAAGGCAAAGGGTTTGTGCTCAAACTTTATTTCTCTGACTTCAGGAGGAGTTAGAAAACCCACGAATGCAACAAAGGGTATCAGATAAGGAGGTGCCAATATCCAGATGTGAGAGTGGGTAAGCACATCTTATGTCCGTCAGTCTTCAGAACTGCTGGCTGGGGATGATGAGTTTACCCTGAATGAAAAATCTCCCTGAATAAAACCCAGAATGTGTTGTTTGTAACACAGATGTTGCCAGCACCCTGCAGACTCTCTTTGAGCATCAGCATTTGTGGAAAAGAAAACAAATACATAACTGTAACACGCATATGGAAGTTTGTTATTCATAATCTACTGTCAGACTCCTTCAGAACATTCATATTTGCTAAGGAGAACAGTAATTTATTTCAATTTTATGAGGCTAGTTATGCTCTTCGTGCCATTTCACATGCGCAAATCAATTTGACATGCTTACAGATGTTAGGCAGAATCGTATGAATGTTTGTTATAAACTGGACTGGTTCAGAGCACTTTATTAGATAATCACATGCCCCAAAACTACAGTTTATCAGCATTAGACTGGATGCTTTCTTTCCTTAGATTTTTATTGAAGAGTATGCAGATGATCAATTCAATTACTAAGCTGGCCTGGGCACTGCAATTGCTCAGTCTGGCTTATAAACAGCTGCAATTCTCTAAAGCTCAGAGGTTTGTATTTCTCCTTTCTGAATATTTCAGCGTGGAAACTGGCAGCACATGAGCTCACATCCTTTTAGAATCTAGATTTGTTTGTTTGTTTGTTTCTGATTTTACTGTGATATCTTATCTGTACTATTGTACACCATTGACGACCCATGGCAAGAAATCATTGATAACCACAGTAAACCAAGGGAACATATTTATATTCTTAGAAAAATATTCTGAACAGATCGCAAGGGTTTCCTGAGCTTCACGTGGCAGGACACTGGCTGCCTAATGGTACAGAGACACCATTCCCTTAAAGCAGGATTTGGTGCTAAATGGTCGCAGGAAGCCAACAGATTTGCATGATAAATTTGTCAAACACTTAGCAGTTGGTAACAACTAAAAGACTAGGTTTATTCTCTTCTATTCCATTTTTTTATCACCTCTCCAAAACTGAATCATGCAATCCAAATAGTTTTAGTGCTCAATCTCTCCCAAAATGCCTGTTAAATAATGTTGACTTTTATGCAAGCAAATGCAAGCACAAAGCAAAAATGAGCCCAGTGGGATGAACTTAAGCACTGTTGATTTCTACTTATTTCTGTTAAAGTAGCAGATGTTTGTAGCCTAGGAATTGATTCCACAGAGTCAATGGTGTGCCCTTTTTTGTCATCCAGCTTTAAAATCTGGTGACAATTTTTAATGTAAATATGAAGCCTTTCTTCCACAGATGAACTTTGGCCTTGGTCTCTTGGTAAACGTTGGCTTGAGCTTTGACTTGTGCGCCTTGGTTAGTGTCGAAATTTTCTCAAATGCTTCCAGCAATATTGGGAAAACCTCTGAGGACGTAGAAAGCTGATTTGGACTGTGTTGGTCACAGGCAAACAAACAGACTAAATGAGTTAAACTCTCTGCCATTCTGCAGTGAACTTGGCCATTATGAAATACCTGCTCACTTGCCTTCAGGTTGCTGTGAGCGTGAAGCCAAAATTTGCATGTAGCAATTAACTCCTGCTTTAAGCATGTCAATGCACATGAAATGTATGTTTGCCCTCCAGTGACCATGCGGTGATACCAAATCAGTGTGTTGGTGGAGGAGAAATTCTTGAGAAGTGGTTTCCATGCCGACCATTAGGATCCGTAATGGAGGAGGAGTCACAAGTAGGCCGAGTTTTAAGGTGAGAAGAACAATCTGCACAACGAAGCAGAGGAGTAGCAGGTAGAGAATAATGCAGTGATGAAGAATTAGGAAATGAGAAGGTGTACCATGGAAAACAGGGTTGTTTTGTAGTGCACTGAGCTAAATCCCAAGAGATTTCACTTAAGAGCTCTGGCAGAGGAACCTCTATCCCCTTGGACAGCTCAATCCATCCCACAGTTTCCAGTCTGTAAAATAAGAGCATTAATTCTTCCTGCCTCCCACTCAGCTTTTATATATGCTCTCTGTTTACATGGTGAGGAGCATCTTCTGCTGCAGAGCCCGGCAGCTGAGATCTGATGTGAGATGTAGTTTGCCCCAAAGCTGATTTTACTTTTGTATTTGTCTCTTAAAGAGCAGCCTGGCATCTTGCATAAATAGCTGGTAAAAGTGGCATGGTGGCTGTAGTTTTGCAAAGAGAGGAACCAGAGCGGTGAGAGCAAAAGGGAGCAGCTTCATTTGAAATAGGATATTTATACTGCCAATGAAATAGCGATATGCACATAACAAGGCATTGCATAAGTAGGTATTAACTGATGTCCTTGATTTGATGTGCGTGTTTTCAAGAAGGAATGGTTGATCTGAGGCAATAACTCAGACAGTTTGATTTCTCGGTTGTTCATAAAGGGAAATGTACTTTGTAGAAGTGAATTCCTAAGTATATGGCAAAGAAGGTTTTTAATCTGAATCATTCCTTTGAGGGATTTTAAACATTTGCCTCCCACATGCTACAATAATGCTCTGAGAGTGGCTTCACTGTATGGTCCAAGGAGCTGCATTCTGGCGCCTGATGGTTTATGAGAAATAAACACCATGGAGTAGTCTTGGGTCATATAAATTCATGATTTAACAGTAACAAGCAGTAAGGGGAGAACTTGTGTGCAGCATCAGAGCTGAAGGATCTGGCTGAGAGTGTGGGTCTCTGCAGCATTATGCTGAGCATGGCAGATTGCAGTCTCCTCTCCAGACCTCACATGGAGAGTACGAGTTTGCAGAAAAACAATTAGTTTTACAAGTATCTGCTCAAACACATGGCCAGCAGGGAAAAGCACTTTGGACATGCTCTGTGAGAGGAGCTTTACCTTTTAATGACTGTGAGTGGGGCCTCGGCATTCTTTACTTCTCAGTTTTTCTTCTGTGTTTAAGTAAGGACAATTGTCACTCTCCTATTTGCATAGCTCTTACTGGTACAATAAAGCATTTGAGACACACATGGCAGAGACTGAGAGACCCTAAAGCAGAGCATCCCACAGTGATGAGGACGTCTTTACACCACAAGTGCAGTAGGCTGCGTGAAGATCTGCTTCCAGTCACCAATTAATTTGTGTGGATTTTGAAACTAGGACTGCACAGTAGTCCTTCTGTTCCCAGTCCCAGCTGCTTTTCTTCTTTCCACAGGAGGTGATGCTGTGGACTGGGTGCCATACACACATTGGGCAAGCTGGCAACCAAGGGGGTTTGAGAACATGTATTACTCCTTGCCACCCATCACAGTGATTTTCATCCTTATTTTAGGAGGGATAAATGAGAATATAAGTTGTTTCCATTTTACCATATTTTCATTCCTCAGTCACCCTAAAATGCATAAGTTGAGCTGTAAACAACCTACAGAAATTGTTCTGGTTACTTCTGTGGTGAAGTATGGCAGTTTCCCAGCAGTAACATCAGCTTGCTAAGACTAAGTCAGCAAGGGAGCAAAGATTGTCACAGCACGACATGGGCAGAGTTCGTCAAGCAGGCAGCTGAGCTGGGATTAATACCTGCACTCCCATGATGGGGAGTACAAGACTTGAGTGACAGAAGGTTTCTAGAAGCACAGGTTTTATTTCTTGTCTTACAGCTGGTTGCTTTTCCCAATTGTCTTTGAGTGTGATATTATTTTGCAGCGTGATACATCTGCGTCATTTTTCAAACACGTCTCCCTGCGATGTCAAAGTCCTGCCAGGTAGATTGCTTGGTACGTAATTCTGCTGTAGACCATGGAGGAGATAGTGCAAGATTACATGTGTTGGAAGGCCAGCTGTCCTCTCTGTGTAGCCCCTTGTGACAAGTAGTGCTGATTGTGGGAAAAGCAGCCTTCGTCTGCATTCTAGAGTGGAAATGGAGCCCCTCCACTATGGTGGGAATAATACAGTAGGTATCCTTTTGCAGTTGCACATTTGCATAGAATGTTCTTGTAGGGGCCACTGATTTTAATGTATCTTTCGGTAGCTTAGCACTTGTGACATTCCTTGGTTACAGAAATTATACCTGGAGCACCAGTACTCACTGAAAATACTATTACCTGTGAAGTGAGGGATTAAGGAAAGAAAATTGCACTTGTGAAAAAGTAAGGCAATGAACAGAAGGAAAGAAAAGCATGAGTCTTTGTGTGGGAGGGGAGGCAGCATGCCAGCAAAATTCTGGTCTTACCAATGTTTTACTCTTTGCTTAGCAGCTGAGAACAGAAATGTTCTCCAGATTGTTTCTTCTCAGCATTTCTCCCTCCTGAGAGGCATGATCACTAGAAATGGGATATGTTCTTATGTTCTCCATCCATTTCCCCAAATTTTAAGTAATTTTTTGTAGTAGTTCCTCCCAAGGTTGATTTATTTATAGTAGGTGTTCCATAGCTCCTTCTGGAGACTGGTTGCAGACCTCATACTCTGAAGAATTACAATTCATGTGAGGCAGTATGATTGCACCACTCTCAGGAAATGTATCAAGAGGAGATCTGTGTCCCTAGAGCCTGCAGTTAAACGCTGGACTGCCTGAGTTTCTAGCATGTGTGTGCAGCCATGCTGAGTTTGCTCGGCTTTCTCGGATCCTTTACAAGTTTATGAATACTGGCTGCTCATGACCTTGGAAAATCAAGCCTTCAGGCAGTAACAGACAGTACTGAAAAAGAGGAAGGAAATGATGATTTGACAGTCTGACAGCAACACATCCCCTTCAGGCTTGTGTGGGGCTGAGATATCTGTGCATGCTGGTGCTTAGAAATGTGTTTGCGTTTGGATGTGCATGTAGCTGTATTCAATGTGCATGTATGGGATGTCTATAATATATTTGTATTCTGCATATTAATGTGTTTAAGGAAATAGATTATTTTAAGAAATCAACATTTGGCAGTGGTTCAGAAGAAAGGTGGTAGTGAAATACCGCTGATCTGAGTGCAGCGATTACAACTGCATCTGTCTCCTCACCAGCTCCTTGTAAATGCTTTTTTTAAAGTGTTACTGCAGTCTCATTGAGCCTGCACAAAGTGGGAAGTTCTTCTATGCCGTCTGAGCAGAAAAATTGAAAGCTTTGCAGGCTCTGGTCTAAGAAAGATACCTCAAGTTAGTTTTCTGTGTAAGGAATCACCTGCTGAGAAATTAAATTTTTCAGATAAGCCCCACTAAAGAGAAGAAACCAGAAGATGGCTGAACTGCTCAAGTGCCCTTAATTTCTACTTCAATAAATGAATTGCTCCTTATTTTTCTTTCTTAAACAAAGCTAGAAAAAGATACAAAGGGATTTGAGGAAACAGGCATCCTTTAAATTCGATGTCTCAGATTCTCCAGCTGAGGAGCAGAAAACCTGTATTTAGTAGAAATCCTTTCCACTTTGGCTCTGTCTGTTCTGCTACCAGAAACTTTTAAGTCTCTAAATCCAGAAACAACATCATAACTGCACTGATGCAGAGTTCAGCAAAGCCTCTTTGGGAAGCTACCTGGGCAGCCAGTCTGCAATGAACTGCCATGGTCATGGCCAGCTTGCTCGTGGTATCTCAACCACTGGGTTAATGCTTGCTCTGGTGGCTTGGTGATAGCTGTGGTCTTCACTCATAAGTTCATCTATTCTCACGCAAGGAGATCTCTCATCAATTGACTTTTCCCAAAGAAACACTGCCAACTTATACAGGAAATTTTATAACCTTGAATCTTTAATAAGGAATGGATCATTTCTAAATTCTTCAGGCTGAAGCTGGGTGATCCTCCATAATGGGCTGTTGGACCATTTTGTGTCTTACAGTCTCATCACATGAAGCCACTCCATCTTTTGGATGTGTGCTCCAGATTTGTCTGTGTGAATATAAATGTTCATGAACAAAGGAGTCCCTCCTTTACAGGCATTAAAGATCACTAGTAACTGTTCTGCAGGAGTAAGGCTGTGTTAAGGGCCACGCCAGCGTGAACAGTTTTGTCTGTATTTGGCTGGAATAGCTTGGTCTGTGTTTAAAAAGTGACAACTGAAGCTTTCGAGGAAGAAAACAACTCATTCCTGGGCATCTTCTGCTGAAATAAAGTGGTCAAAGTCACCTTATTTGTTCCACATTTCACTAGAATTGTTGTTTCATAGCCCTTGGCTGTTATCGGTTATTCTGGGTAAATGGAATTCCACATCTCTTCCAACCTACCTACCACCCCAAAAAGATGAATCCCACTTTTGTTTTGATTTATATTCAATGGGATTTTTTTTCCTTTGGCTGGATATTTTGTGATGCAAGCCAGCATCTCTTAGAGACTCATCTCTCTAAATTTTCACAAACACACTTCAGAAGCCAGTAAACTGCAATCCTTTCTTCCATGGGTATTTGCAAACATTAATGAACTGAGAATTCTCACAGGCAATCCTATATGCTTGAGACATCTTATTCCTTGGGTGGCCATGCATCTGAGATACTGAAGGATTTAAGTCACACAATTGGATATGTAACATTGGTTTGCTATCACTACCATGTGTCTTGTCTGCAGAACTCCATCGCTCTTAACCTCTTTTCAGATGGAAAAAGATACTCTGTCCAGCAGCCAAAGGGAAATGCAAGCATCCTGGTGGAAAACAAGCTGTTTCAAAACCCTGGCTGCAAGCTACCCACACATCACAGTTGTCAGCCAGGCTGCACATGCATAGTTACAGGAAATAAAATAGAGAGGACCTTCTGTTCCTATTCAGAAAGGTCTCTACCCATTCACCTACACAAAAGGATCGTTGTCAGCTGCCAGTATTAATTTGTTCTCCTATGTAGGTTTCCAGCCAAAGAAGGGTAAAATAAGTCTCATTCTATCCAGCAGGAGCACTTGCAATGCAAATGCTAGCCCATATATTACAAAGCATTAATGTGACCCACTTCTAGATTACTTGGGGTAATTTCTGATTTTATTTATTCCTCCTTTAATTAACCTCTGGGAAGAGAAGCTGAAATATCAGTGTGCAGAAAATCAAATATGAGAAACAAAGCCCATTTTTATTTTGAGCCTGTGCTTCCCTTGTAATAGCAGTTTATTTAAATAGGAGCCTGGAATAATCCAGTTTAAGCAAAGCAAAGAGCTCTAGTGAAGCCAAACTGTGTGTGGGTGTGCTCTTGTCAGGGCTCCCAGAAGCAGAGGACGGGAAAGGCTGTTAGTCAGACCTCAGATATTGCAGGAGTTGTTGGTACAAGAACTACCACTCTGGTGTACTGGGAGAGAGTGCATCCCACTGGGAAAATCCTCAGATCACCTGAGGTCCTGCTCTTTTTGTTGTCAGGAAAGAAAATCCCAAGGATATGTGGCTGGAAGAGGTGTCCTCTGCAAGCACTGCATGTGGGTTGGGAATGACTCTGCTTCGTCTTGCTGTTGCACCTTGTGGTGTGTTTATGGCACTTGGGTCTGGTGTGTTGCTTTGTGCCACCTGTGGGGATTGTGTTGGTCCCACCTCATACAGTGTGGACCCGAGCTCGAAGCCACAGCAGCCCTCAGGCATGGCCCCCCCAGGGGCACAGTCTGTACGGGCCACAGCTTCTCATAACGTTTGCAGAGAGTTACCCACATGCTCAATTTTTGCTCAGTGAATAGTCTTCTCATGCTACTGCCTTTCCAGAGTTCAGCAAGTTGGACATAAGAAGAAATTGTTGCATTATCTCAGCTTACTTTGTCATTTTTTTAATAAAGTTTTTTTTCTTATTATATCGTTCTTTAAAATTTCTATGACAACAGCATAGCTAAGGATGTGTTAAATATAAGTAATTTCAACCTTAAAGACGGGTGATTATGTTCCTCTCGGAAAAAGAATCAAATACATTGATTAGTTCTTCCAGCAGCAGGTGGGAGTAACAAAGACGATAAGATACAATTGTGTTTCCGCTGGTGGATTTGAATATCTGAGCCTTCTTCTTTCTTTCTAATATATATGTGGATTTGATTTTTAATTATTTGGCTTGGAGATAATAAATGATTGTATTTTATTTGTATAAAACTGCATATTCTCAAGTTCTGCACAGTAAAATTCATATCTGTACTGCTTTTTAGAGAGCACCAGAACACTAATGATTTGTTATACTCAGAAAAAATTAATTAAATTTCATATGGAGATAAATTATTTAGAACTGAACATAGAAATTTCTTTCAAATAAAAAAATTACTGTAGACAGTAATGAGGGCATGAAAACTTGGAGCCTGTATAGATATTGGTTGGTATGTTCAGGGTGTATTTCAGATATTTATCCTCTGCTTCCTCTCTCCAAGGAGAGCCTCCCCTGGGCAATTCTTGCCATTGATTTTGAATCTGCCTGCTCAGAAGCTGAAAATGTTGATGCTGGTGGGGAAAGTACAAGAACAGCAATTGATTGCAAATACATTTTATGATACTCTGCTTCCATATTTCAAAGGGGGAAATTTATTAACGGCAGCAGGTCTCTGATTTTCAGCTCTAAACATATCAGTCAAATCCATGGTGATTTGCAGACTCCTGGACATTTTCATTTTCTGAGGAAGTGACCCCTTTCTTGTTTGCTTTCTCCCCACAGACAGTGAAATCATCCCTCCTGACTGCCTGCGGCCCCGCTCCTTCACTGCCATTCGCCGGCCCTCGCTGCGCCGGGAGACAGAGGACACGCGTCTCTCGGTCAGCCTGTGTGACCTCAACCTGCAGGAGGAGACCTTCCACGTGACGGCCACCACGTGTCCCATCCCACAGAACTCCCTCAACTCCCAGCACTCCCACCTCCTCCCCTCCCAGCTGGAAAGCGACCTCCGCTTCCATCACCTCCGAGGACCCCATGTCAAAATCCTCGATGACCAAACCGTGGCCCGTCTGGAGCACGCCCGGGAGGAGAGGACTTTGGTTTTCACCAGCAGACCCCTTCGGATCAACGAGACCATTTTTGTCAAAATCAACAAGTCCAGTGCTGTGCGCACAGGGACGCTGTCCTACGGGGTGACGTCCTGCGACCCCAGCACTTTGCGCCCCGGTGACCTCCCCTATAACCCGGAGTCCTTGGTTGACCGAAAGGAGTTCTGGGCCATCTGCCGAGTGGTGGTGCCTCTCCAGAGTGGAGACATCCTGGGATTTATGGTAAATTCAGATGGTGAGCTGCACTTGAGTCACAATGGTGCTGGCATTGGCATGCAGGTCTGCGCAGACTGTTCCCAGCCCCTCTGGATGTTCTTCGTTTTACATGGCGCCATCATGCAAATTCGATTGCTGGGTATGTTGGACTCCCTTTTTCCAAACCTCATGCACCGTGAAGCAAGGGGGGGGCAGTACATCGTGGGTGAGGAGGAGAGGGAATAAACGGCGCCCTCCCTGCTCTAGGATCGGGTACGAATTTTGGTTTTATAAAAGAAGAACAATATACAAAGGCACATACATAACTTATGGGTAGGAGTTACAAGAGTTATCTCTTTGCACTTTGTAGCACCCTTCATGTGGTGGTCTCAAAGCTCTTTTCTCATAATGAATTAAACCTCAGAGACCTCCATTAAAATACAGATGAGTTACCACTGACCTAGGAGAAGCCAGGAAGGTGGAGGAGAGGTGCTTTTGGCTGAGCTAATATAGGGCATAGCCAGCAGAAAAATGAGATCTGATGCCCTTTCCTGGGTATTAGCTATCCTGTGTGTGTGTGTGTGTGTGTGCGTGTGTGTGTGTGTGTGTGTGTTAGGCCAAATGTAGGATGTGTTTGGCCATGAATTTGTACTATGTCGTGGTGCTGCTGATGTCAGTGTCAGATAGCAAATGATGGATTCTGAGAACATGATATAATTCCTGGTACCCATCTAACCACAGATGATTTAAAAATGCTCCTTTCTGTTTACACTCTTGTATTCTTATATAAGTATACTTATATTCCATTTTGCTTAAAATCTTCTTCAAATGCTGTTCTTACCTAACAAGGGTTAAAAAAAATACAACAAACCCAAAAGTCAACCAACACCTCCTTTTTTTAGGATTTATAGATAGTCTTTGAAGATAAATTGTGGTGAACACACATCCATCTGTCTGCAGGGTCGAGTTCACAGTATGAAATGCTCTGTATAATTTGCTTGAAGTTGACCATAGGCCTATGCTGTGAGTGTTTTGTGGCTGTTAAAGGCTCACAGATGACAAATGTAATATTGCAATTTACTTCCAGGAGCCCGAGACTCAATCCCTGCTAATTCAGCCTGATTACATTTGTTGTGGGTACTGTACATAATCCATGGCTAGCTCTGCTCTCCACCAGCATGTCACTGTCGTAATGGTAGGTGAAGTCAAACAGACCCCGGTAAAGTCAGAGATTAAGTGGTCCTGTGTACATTAGAAGGAAAACATCCTCTGGCCGTTGAGCTGCTGGTAAAACTAAATCACTGAGCAGTGCTTCCCTTCATATGAGATCACTAATTCTGGCAGTTTGGCATGGAGCAAACAGCCTGCTTGCAATGTGTTCTGAATCAGGGCAGCAATGATGTGTCTCATCAGAGGCACAGATTCACATCCTCAGGCTGAATCTGACAGATCAGAAATTTGAGCAGAGGCCTCCTGCATCTGGGGCAAAACAGCCTCTCTGTATCCCCCCTGCCTGATCACTTCAGCCCAAACCAGTGCATTCCCAGTGCATGTGTAAGATCAATGTACATTTGGATGCATAAAATGAAATGTGCAGAGCTGGAAAACTCACTCTTTGTGTTTGTGACCACATGACAGACTTTCCTGACCTCAGTCATTGGAAGAGAACCTGAAAATGGGGTGTTGTTCATAAATGAGATATAAGTGAAAAGAACCGGACTTGCTGACCTTGCCTCTCTTAAGGAAAGGGTAGGACCCTGATGAGTGTACAGCTTTATCCACGTCAGCTTGGGCAGAAAGCGGCTGTGTCCAAGTTACAAGCTATGAAATTGGAGGTTGCCTGTAATTTTCATACCTATATTTCCAGTATAACAATGCTGGGAGCAGCACAGTCCCAGTATCAGGACAGTATCTGTGCAGTGCAGCTGCCCAGAGGAAAGCACTGATGCTGTCCCAGTGCTGCATGCACCTGCAGCTGCAGTAATGACATGGATCAGCAATATCCTGACAGAAGGCAAAGAAAATAATGCACTCCTGTCTCTAGCTTTTGCAATGTTCTTAGGGAGGTAATGTGCACTGTTTGCACTGCAGTGGAACAGATTGTGATACTTGTCATAATATCTATTATTATAATACTAAAAAATGTAAGAAGAATGTAAAGTGTTCATCTTTCTAATGACAAGCTCCATCTTCAGAAGGCAAATAAGAGTAATTTTGTGAGATGTCTTTTGCAGTTGGAGCTTTATATGACAGCAGAAGACATTTTTAGTCCTCTTTTTCTAGTTGTAATAGAAAAAGTCAAGTTCTATATCCTTGAAAGAAATGAGACACAAATACTGCAAAAGGCGTAATTGTACAAAACCTATCCTAAATAGCAGATGTCTTTTTATTTCTGGGGCACACCTTCATGAGATTAACCTAAGCAACATTATACAGTGTTAAGTGAACATCAAAACTACAGCTGACTATAAAATGAAATTGAAGTTGATGGGTTTGCTTCTTCTCCAGCTTTTCAGTTTCATTTGGAGGATGAAGAGCTACTTTTGCACCTAGAGAAGGTTTATTTTTGACTCAGAGAACAAGATGAATCAGGGTATTGATCACTGGATACTGTATTTCATGCCTGGATGTGAGTTATTTGGTCCTGATGCAGAGCAAGAGCAAGCTCAGGTCTCTGCTGGCTAGTGGCTTTGCCATAGAAGCTGATATTTGCTGAGTGCAGTTATTTTACAGTGCTGGAGATAAAACATTTATTTTCTAATCTATATATCGGGGGAGACCATCTCTGCCCAGGCTGGTGATCTTACAGGACTCTGTAGGAGGGGAAGGCAGTGCAGGGTTAGTTTGATAGTAAAGAATTCCGACTTCTGTTTTCATCTTATCAATTTGGCATCATATACTGCCAATATATTTGCTGTAGGAGAAATTAAACAGCAGAAAATAAAGATGAGGTTGCAAACACTATTTTCTTTCATGCCATCCCAGCAAACGCAAAAGCACAGTGAGAAGTCCCAGTCATCTGTAGGGGAGGTGGAAGAATGTCAACTTGTTGCAAAGAAAAGTTTAAAAGGCAACTTGACCACATGAAGGAAAGATAAATGAAAGAGGGGGAGGCATTAATGTAGCAGATAATAGCATAAAAATATCAAACTGCTGGAAAATGAAGGGACACAAATTTAAATTAAACATAAATGAGGGTAATTAACAATGGGAACCAGCTATTGAGGGAGGCAATAGATCTTTTTTGTCAGGGAAGCCCTTCTAAATATTTTATATGTTAAGTGCTGGTCTTAATTTAGAAATTCTGTGGATTATGCACATAAAAACAGCCAAAGAGAAACCCAGATCATTAGGCATGTTGAAATGAAACAGTCTTTGTGTATCCTTTAGGAATTTCATTAGTTCAGTCTTGGGTTGGGTTTTTTTTTTTTCAGGCATCGTTCCTGTACAGTCAACAAAACCAACCTAGTAAATTTGATTTACTGCTCCCAGCTTTTGCTGGTAAGCATTTCAGCTCACACAGTTTTATCGACAGCTCTGAAAGGTTGAAATGAGCCAGTCTGAATGCAATGGTCTGGTTTTGGTCAGGTTTTGGTGGTGTAATTCATTTATGAAGTTAAATTGATTGACCCCATAAGGCTTTAAAATGTATGACTCATGTCTGGAGGAGCTATCGCAGCAATAAGTTTATATATTTAATGTTTGGGGATCCAAATGGTTGGGGATATTCTTTCATTTTCTTTTCTCTCAGAGTGAATCACCAGCATGTAAACCATCTTCCTTCATCTCCCCCTTTTTTTAGTGTGTGTGTGTGTGTGCAGTTTCCCTTGTGAATTTCATTCTTTCCAGTAATATTGAAGCTTTCTTTTGAGCAATGACATAACATGTTCCATCAACAGGCACACTAACGAAGCTGAGTTGCCAACTTATCTGTGTCCTTTCTTTCCATGCACTTCAATAACTCCAGCCCCACCAGAACAGCTGCACAATGTAGTAGCTCTCTGGATATTTCCTAATGTTGGCCAAGAGCCAGCACTGAGCCTGAAAAAAACAACTCAATAGCCAGCATTTGGTGTGGGTAAGTCTGTGTTCACAACCATGCTGGATAAACATAGAGCGTGTGGGCTGCCCTCTCCTTCCTCCTTTACCAAGGGCATATGAGTTGGGGCTCCTACTTAGCTGTCCATTGCAAAATATTTAGAAGTTGATTGTCGCTGAGGTTTGCATCCTTCCTTCAGACTTTCTTGAAATTGGTCAATGTGCTCAAAACTGAGGGGTTGAGGAAGAGAGATCTGATGTGGGACTTGCAGACAGAACAACTGTGAAGGCAAGGAGCATCCAGGATCTTGGTTCTGTAGCTCTGAATTTATAGGCTTCTCCTGTTTGGGAGAAGATAGTCCTTTGCAGTAGCAAGTCACATACTGTTGTCTCTGATCTCAGAGATGCCCAGTACATTACCTGTTTGGAGGCTTGTTCCTTCTTCACCTTGCTTCATTCCAGTGATACAGAAATTGTTTAGTTAAACACAGCACAAGAGAAGCTTGATAAATGTTGCACAGAAATGCACAGAATGAATGTCTTCCTTTTGCAGACTTAATTAGATGTGCCCCAGAGTTCTGTATTTTGTGTTTATTTGGGTTTTGATTTGTATGGAAAATGGCCTAATTTAAGCTGATTGGGATCTTAAAGGCCTGTGTTGTGTGACACTTAATGGCTTGGAGTTCCTATGCACTGCAGGGTAGAGGGTATTTTATGGTGTTAGAGACTAGGGGGAAGGAAGACTCTATTCAGTGCCTCTTAGAAGGCAATCCACTTATATTAAGTGATGCCTTGTCGTAAACTCTCCTATCATGCATGGTTTTAGCTTTCATTCCAAGTGAAGTTCACATTATTGGTGTTAAGTTGTAATAGCTGCACGAGAACAATACAGTGTCCATAACTGCTGAGCTTTATTCTAGCACTGCCCAGGGCTCTCCATTCACCTCCTGTTTTATATTCATTGCTTTAAAGGTGAGTTAGCACAAAGAGAAACTTCTGTGCAAGAGGAGACAAGTTACAACTTGTGACTTGGAAAACTGGAGAGTGGGATGCAGCCAAATGCTTGTTCCCTATGGTCAGTGTCGGCAGTGTCAGTATTAATGCCTGGTCATGACACCTTTGCACCACACCTCTAAAGATCTCATCACATGACACGTAATTAACCTGCACTTGCCACAGGTAATCCGTGAGCATGAGCCTGTGTACGCAGGTATCAGCCAGTATCCAGGGAAAGGCTGGAAGAAGCAAACAGACCGGTTCCAAGCAACAGCCCCAGGGCTCACAATTGTTTTGTCCTCTGTGTGCTGTCCTCAACAAGAGCAGAAACTATTGATATCACTGGTATAATAAACTATCCCTGGCTGCAGCGAGATTTTCATAATAAGTGACGTATAGATCTCCTTTATCTCGTAACACCTTTGCCTGCCTACAGTAAATATACGGAATATGGGATTATATACCAGCCTCTTTGTGTTGCAACTTGTCTATCAGGTCAGATAAAACCTGCCTATTCTGTGAACTAACAATGGTGTGAGTTAATTATTCTGGCTACTGTGAGAGTCACATAGCGGACTGAACTCTTTCTTTGCTTCTTTGTCAGATCCCTTTTCACCCAGCAGTGTCCATAGAAATCTGGAGCAGTGCTGGCCAAGAGAAGTGAAAGTCTTTGCTTCCTGTATGCATCTACCACCATACTTACACATGTCCCTCTTGGAGAAGCACAGAGCTTGGAGGTGCTGGGTTAGGCAGCAATTTTCCTTTTGCTCATAGAACTGTCTTTGCTGTGGTCTCCCACTCTGAGCCAAATAGCCTTTTTTTAAAATGGATCTGTAAAAGGTGGTATTTATGAACAGAAACATTTTTGTCAGAGTAGTTAACATCTGTGATCTTCTAGAGAGGTTTTTGATTGTTTTTTCTTAAACAAGATGAAAGCTCCAACTCTCATTTTTTGTGGCTCAACTTCATAATCTGGGCTTCTTTTTTACTTTTTCTTGATCTAAGCACCTGCCTGGGTGCTTTGTTGGTCTGGTATTTCTCAAGTTGCAAGGCAGAGCTCCAACTCTATTGACTGTTTCCCTTCAGTTCAGTGGGACATTCATTGCATGGTGTCTGTGCCCTCAGGATTTTGCAGGATACAAGTGCTGAGTAACCACTGAACTTCACCTGGCAGGTCCAGAAAGTAAATTTACCGTGTGCTCTTTGCTTTTGGACAGCACATTGGGTTTGGGCAGTGAGAGCTGCTGAATCAAAACCGTCTGTGGTGTCTGGAGCTTTCATGTTTCTCCTGCTTAGCTGGAGTGTGCCGGTGCCTGCGGGGGGTGATAGATGTGCTGGTGCCCTGCTGCCCTGCTGGACACAGCAGACAGCAAGGCTCCAGTAAAACCATAAAGTACACTTCTTTTCTGATCCTCAGGAAAGTCTGAACTGTTGTTCTCCATGTGGTTTGGATCTAACTTTTACTTCCTCAAGCAGTGGTTGTCTGACGCCCATCTGCAAATACAGACTTCATGGTTTTGCATGCAAAATCTGCCAGGCTGCTTTTTGACCTATTTCTGGACATTTCTGTAGCATAATGCAAAATTCCTTATGTTTTCATGGGCTGTAAAAGACAAAATGTATTATTGTTCTATTAGGAACAGTTTTTATATCCTTTGGGAAATACTTGAATGCAAAAAAGCCCATGGATCATCAAGTGATGTTGGCACCTGAGAGGCAGAGATGAGCTGCAGCACAGAGGCTGGGCTCTGAGACCATGGCTGGCCAAAAACCATTGAGCCCAAGGGGAAGGAAGCTCTGGTTTCTGGTCAATGCAGTATTGTTACCATCACCGTGGGAACATAACAAATGGATGTGTAAATGTATTTTATAACATTCAGAAGTGATGGATATGCTTACATCCTTCCCTGACATTATCGTTGATCTTTAACTACTATGTAGCCAGGCAGCAACAGTGGCTTTGTTCTTTTGTTTTAGCATGATGGATTCAAAAGTCCCTGTTGGACAAGACGTGAGTGGCCCTGGGGGACAGAACAGCTCTCCTGCGGCCTTGGCTGGAAGCAAGAAAATCTGATAATGTGCAGAAATGAATGTGGATGCTCTAGTGTTCAGTACCCAGTCTCAGTAACGTCACAGCCCACTCACACTGCAGGAACTCACGTGTTATGGGACAGGTGTCCTAAGGCAGAGGTTCACATGAGCTCAGTACCCACAATTGTATCAGATTTTTGAAAGAATCGTGATCCTGTTTAGATTTTAAAAAAATCAATGGCGAAAGTGAAGATGGTCAAACTATGAACTCTGAGTTGGACAGTAGTGGACATTTACTGACTTCATCCTGTACACCTGGAAAAACAAAGTTTAAGTGGGATGGGTTCAAAGCGGGGGAAGAAGGATAACTCTGGCATGCAGATCAGCTGGTTGTGCATTATTTTTATCATGCCTGTAAAATAGTCATTAAGAGCCTAGACAGGTAATGCAAATAGAAGGTGAGTGAAATGCCTGAGAGTGTTTGGCATTGCCAGAAAACATTCAGGGGGCAGAAATCATTATATTCTTTCCTATTTGCATTCAGCAAACATTGAGTATTGCTCATTTGTTTCTTTTCTACTTTGAAAGGAAAAGTCTTCAGACTATGTGATACTGCATTTCTGCTTCAAAGCAGCAGGCATTGTCAGCCTGTGGAGCCTGGTTTCTGCAAGACTTCCACAAGCACAGTCAAAGTGCTCTGACATTGTGCTTGCAGGCCTTTTGGGTTAAGATCTAAAAAAGTGCAATGGGGCTATATAATGTTGAATTTAATTGTGAGGGGGAAAGTGGTAAGAGAGGGAGACAGAGATTTGGTAAACAGTTTGCACCTTGCTTTTGTGTCCTTGGGACCATGAATACTCCTCCCCAGACTGGGACAGTATGAGGAATGCCTGGATCAAATGCCAAGAAGTTATTGTGTACCTTTCACTGGCTGATGGATGTTTTTCATAATCCGATGGAGTTGTGCCTGTTGTTGTTATCTGCCTTCCAGGAATGGCCCTGCCTCTCTGTCATCTCTCCCAGGAACAGACAGCAGATTAAGAAGTGTGTTCAGAACACCTTAAACTGACAGTTTCCCAACCTTCAATGATCCAAAGTCAATAGTAATAACAAAGCAACATGGCATTACTTTTCTCTCCACCTCAGCTATGGTTTGTGTAGTTTGAATCTGCGAGCACTAATATACTGCTTGTTAGCAGTGGGTTGGGAATAGGGGCAGAACAGATTCATGGTAGCTACTCCCTGCTCTAGACCACAGAGATGCCTTGGGTATTTATTTTCATCATAGCAAATGCCCCTAAAGTATATTCAGAAGGAGAATGCAGACAGCATATTGTTCTTCCCACCTGGTTTTGTTGTGGTTTTCCAGTCCTCTGTCTTGGACCTATGCAGTAATAAGCAGGTCAACATCACTTTGTTATGAGAAAGAAATGTAGAAATAATGAATTAATTAAGGGGGAGAGTTAATAGAAAATTTGCTGTATTTTTGGGAGCATTGACTGTAACTGGTCTTCTTACCATCATAAGCCTTCAGCAGTACAGCTCTCCACAGACAGCTGCCATTAAGAGAGATGCTTAAAAGTTGGGACAGCCTCAGTGGATACCCTGGAGAATGGATTGCAGTGTTGTGGAAAACCACCCTGCTCACCACAATAGACACAGAGAATCAAAAGCATTTCTGACAGCCACAGCTGCTGCATTTTGGTCACAGTTAGGATGTTTTATAAAAGGGCAATTATGGCTACAGATAGCAACGCTCATAAAAATGGTAAATTCCGGCATGGGATCCTAAGAGCCTGCCTACTTCACCTTCCTGTCCTGAAAGAGCTCTAATGATGGAGATGCCACAGTCTCTCTGGGAAGTCTGACTGCTTTACAGAGCTTCACTGTCTACATAATGTCTAACCTGAATACCTTAGGAGTCTGAGCCCATGATTTCTCATCTTATCCAGAGCATTCATACAGAACAGATTATTTCTTCACTCCTTTTAGCAGCCTGTGAAAAATGTTGCCATTTAAAAATCATAGAATCATACAATATTTTAGGTCAGAAGGGACCCCATGGAATTACCTAATCCAACCCCCTGCTCAAAGCAGGGCTAACTTCCAAGGTAGCACAAGACTATGTCCAACTGAGTTTTGAGTATTTCCAGGGATGAAGACACCACAGTGTCCAGCCCTTAACCAGCATCATGCAACCCTGGATTGGCCCTACCTTGTCATGACAGGATGGTATTGTTGATTTATGATCATCTTGTGACCTCCAGCAATTACCAGGCCTTTTTGTGCAGGACAGCTGTATTTGTAATTGAACGGACTAATTCCCTGTCCTGTATTTGGGTAGCTGATTATCTCTGTTTAAATGCTTCATTTTGCATTTGATCACATTGAATACCATCCCATTCACTTCTGGTCCTATTTCCAGTTTGGCAAGACCATTTTGAATTACAAACCCTTAGCATACTAGCAGCCTTTCCTGGAATCTTGTTGTCTGTACATTCCATGGTAAAACTCTCTTCTGAAAATACAATACTTTCTTTCCTTTTGTGGGGGACATGTAGGTTCTTTTATTTGAACCTCTCCCGGTGCGATGACGGAAGTGCAGAGAAAGCTTCAGTCTGCATTGGACTTTGCTAATTATTGGACATTGTAAAGATAAAACAGGAAATGGAATTGATCCAAGATCTATTTAAAGGTGATTCCAGTGTGTTCAACATGTTTGAGATCAAGCATGAGACAAGTTAGCAGCAGAGACAATTGATCTGGGGGCTTTAGAGAAGGAAAGAATGCTTAAATTCATTTATTTAGAATTATTTAGTTTTATAAAATAATGGTTTCAAAGCTGGCTCTTGGTGGGAACTCTGTGCACACAATGAGCATGTTTGGCCTTGAGCACACGTATCTGGTTTTAGTTAAGCCAGGCTGGCCACACTCATTCCACTCTGCACATGATCTCATTCCATGCTCCTTGTCATGGTATCTGCACACCATCCAGCAATATATTAACAGAGTGAGTAACGTGTCTTATGTTGATTATTCTGTCACCAAGGGAGAAATGTGTCCTGTCTGGTAGGGAGCTCAGATTGTTTTAAACAAAGCTCTATACTTATGCTGGAGAAGAGTCAAGAGCTGTGCCTTGTATTGGGAGAAAGAATTGGCAAGATGTCTACTGGCCCTTGGGTCTTGGGCAAGGCCATTTTAGGACTCAGACCAGCTGCAACCAGAGAAAACTGTGGTTCCTACACTGAGGAGCTCTCCTTGCACTGTGGGAAGGCCATTTGCCCCACTGCCAGCATGCTTCATCAGCTCATACTCTGTGATACTTGGAGCACCTCCAAATTCTCCTATTAGTACAGGAAGAGAAATGTTCCTAACAGGCTTTATTTTGCCTTTAATGAAATGACCAGGTTGGTGTTAGAAATGCAATGCGCTGTGTGTCAGCTGAGTGGAAGAAATGTCTCCAGGCTGCAGGGAGGAGAGGGAATGCTTGAAAAACTTGTTCAGCTGCTCAGTGTTCATATTTGTCGTTTGTTCAGTGAACTAGCTGAACCCTGTGCCCCTGCTGGGCCTGTTTTCAGTTTGTGTTACCACAGGGCGAGTTTTCTGCTAAGGTCATCTGTCAGACTGGAGGGGAAGGACTATTGCTAGTGGCTGTCATTAGAGGCTGCATCACTCTCTTTGCATATTTACTGAGCTAAACTTCAGTCTCAGCTCCTGTCTGTGTGATAAAGGAGGTACCTCTCTACAGTATCTCAAGTATGAGAACTCCAGAGCCCTTTATACAGTCTAATTTAACTTCAGCTTGTGCCTGGAAGTAAAGCACTCCTCTTTTGGAAAGTGGTAAAACTGGGGGACTGAACGCTAAGTCCAATTGCTTCTTCTCTCACATACAGTCCTCAGAACAGATCACAACCCACAGTCAGCACTTGCAGTCCCTGCTTCCCAGGTTTCGTCCTTCTTGGCTCGGTAGCCTCCCTGCCAATAAGAACTTTCTAGTGCATGGGGTTTTCCTGACCTCCCACTGCTGCTTTTTCCCTGGAGAGTAGTCTTCAACTCATTGAGGACACTGTGGATCCCAAACCTCCGTGTCTCTGACTCCTTATATGGTAACATGAAGAAGTCTGAGCATTCTAGTTCTGATTTGGAGTTACCCTGGTTGTCTTCTCAGCTGGGGAACTGGAAACTTAAAACCATAGGCAAGCTAGTTCTTACCCCCAGGAAACCATCCCTTGGTTCATACGTGTTTGCTGCTGTCTCACCCCAGGCTTCGTGAAAATCAGGCTGCATCTGTAGCAATGAAAGTCCCCTACAAAGCCTTTGCAGCAGGTAAAGTTGTAAGCATTCACATTTTTTTCTCTTCTGGAAGGGGCTTTAAGATATTTGTTGTTAAAACAGCAGAAGAAACAGGCTGAGGTGGGGCAGAGGGTTCCAGACAGGCTGTGGGGCAGAGCTGGCTTTTCTGGCAGACATCACACTTTACGCAGAGGTGAGGGTGGGCAGTGAGAGCAGGAGATAATAGGGCTGGGGGGACACCTAGGAGAGGCTTGAAGGGGCTCTGCGTTCTTGAGCCATCACATCCAGACACGCAGAGAGTGCAGAAAACATCCCTGAATGGGGAGAGAGATGTCCTTCATCCCAGAGCCAAATGCATTTTGGTGACTTATCCCTGCATCTGACAGAAGCCACCCTACTAAAGAAGCAGAGCAGCAAGCATACCTAAGGTTTGCTGATTGCCAAACCCTCATGCTTGTCTCTGGAAAGTCCTTGAGAGACTTTGCATGAATTTTTCAGAGCCTGGAATAATGCAGTTTTGCACTAGGTGAGCAAAGAGTGCTTTGACAAGGTGGTATTTCCTTATCCCAGAGTCCTGCCCACCCTCCTGCAGGCTGTGTCCTCTACTGCTACAAGCCCATGGCTGGATACAGTGCTGAGGGTGCTGAGCATCAAACCACACAGGAAGTAACTGCACTGGATGACTTGAGATACATTTAAGGGCAGAAACAAAGGGTTATGATGGCTAAGGGAGCTGCAGGAAATTTCAGGGGTTGTGGGAATTTGATGCCTCTTCAGGACCAGCTGCCAGCATTAAAAAAGGCATATGACGGTTCTTTTCCTTTCTCTCTTCCCTAGATTTCATGCTGATGAAGCAAATCGTGACAAGCACTGAGAGCTGCACCCCCTGCCACATACCCCCAGTGCCTTGAGAACCTCAATTTTTAAAAGTAACTGCAGGTTCCTTTTCTCACTTGCAGGTTCCACCATTTTAGCAGAGCGGCTGGGATTGTCCACACCAAGCTCGCCCACATCAACACCCAATTCCCCCACTGTCCTCTGCAGTGGTGTCTCTGGCCCCTTATTGTCTACGTGTGGCTCTGGCCCCCTCTGCAGCTCTATCAGTGGTAAGTGTGGTGGCTTTCTCTGCTGCCTTTCCTTTGCCTCCCCGCTGCCTCCCCTCACAGTCTCACACTTTTCTCCCAGAAGGACTCTAAACCCACAATAATCAACAGATTATTATTATTATTACCCTGTCAGCTCCCCTGGGGAGGAAGGGAGAGCCTCTGCAAAGGCTATTTTCAGTCTGTGGAAGCCACTTAGATGCCTAGACAGCAATATTTCTCCAACCCTTTTCATCATGAAAGGTCCCAAGGGAAGCAGTGGATTTTCTGCTGCGTGCTGGCCCTGTGACGCAGAGCTTCTTCTGGAGAGCAGTGTGGCAGTGACACATTGCACGCTAGCTTAGACTGGAGCTAAGGGTCTGCCTACAGCTCCTCCTTCTCTCTCCACATACCTACAGTACCCTCTTCAGTAAAATGCAGTATTGCTGTTTCTAACATGCTGATAAGTTCGGTGATATTTAGATAAATGTACATGCAGCAGAAAGGATATGATGCCCTGCAGCAGGCACCTGCATGATCCCAGGGCATTGATGGTGGTATATATAACTTAGCAAATTCTCGTTGCACAGGAACAGCTGTCTCTTGGTTACATCTATGTGGGCAGCAGGCCCTGGTAGCTGTTCCTTTTCTGCTGCCTTGAGCCTGTAAACCAGGACTCAGCTAGTGGGACAGTAGGTCACAGGAAGGAACCTTGGTCCTGGAGCATCCATGTCTGCTAGGGCATGGTTCTGTGTAAATACCTTCAGGGCAGAAATTACCCTGGCATGTCAGGAAGCAACATGAGTGACCTTGCTTTTTGTGTTACAGGCACAGCTCCCAACTCTCCCAGCAGCTTGCCTGAGTCACCCATCTCCCCATCTGTCTCAGGGCCCTGGGTAGATGAATGCACCATCTGCTATGAGAACATGGTAGACACAGTTATTTACTCCTGTGGACACATGTGTCTCTGCTATTCCTGTGGGCTGAAGCTCAAGAAGATGGCCAATGCTTGCTGCCCCATTTGCAGACGGGCCATCAAAGATATCATCAAAACATACCGCAGCACTTAGAGCAACAGCAGATGCTGTGGTGGGGACTGGGCAGGAGGGGAGGAGGCCGTGGAACAACACAGGTCTCGGTCTCTATTCGTCACCCACGAGATTCAAAAACTGTCACCCACCACCACCCTGATCCCCTCTTCCATGGACAACAGATGAGACAAGCTTAGATGCTGCTCTTCCACCCTCCAAGCAAGCCCTGGGGCTGAACTCCAGTGTGTCAGGGAAGTTGCACTGGACTACTCTCCCTTGTGGATTTTAAACTTTATCTAAAAAAAGCCAGCTGGTGCAATCATCCCTTTTCTACACCATGCACAGCAGAGAGGAGTCTCCACTGTTCAGCAGAGACAGCATGTGGTAAAAGGTTCAGTCCTACACATCTCCCTTCCGGAGGCACCCCATGTGCAGAGACAGCTTGGCAGAAGAGAAGAAACAAGTAACGTGTTTCAGTGTACAATGTACGACAAGCCTGACTATAGGAGTCCTCTTAGAAAGGACGGAGCAAGGTAAGCTTTGACCCGGCAAGGGAGGTGCAGTGAGCCCACTCACAGGAGAAAGGCTGGGGCCAGTGCAGAAAAGAACCCAAGATTTGTGAAGTAAAACCCACCCCATGTCCGCAGACAGAAGAGCAGCCCCATGAGGGCTGTCCCCTGCTCCTCCATTGTCATTCTCTGACAGAGATCATGGCGGGTTTGGTAACCCAACAATGGCAACAGCCTTGCTCCCTCCCAGCAGCATCCAGCCACCTCCTGTCACCATCCCCTTGCATGACAAGTGGCTCTCAAACCCCACCACCACCCATCTGTGTGTGGTCTCCACCCAGCACAATGGATTCAGCAGCATCTCTGCCCCCATGGGCCTGTGGGAGAGGGAGCTGTATCTCCCTCACCTTTCTCCCACTACTGTCCAGACAGCACTTGTGAGGAAAAACCCCAACCTCACCACGGAAGAATGTATAAACCCATGTGTCTGTGGGTTTCCTTTACTGGTGACTTTATCACTGTGCTTTAAGACAAAACCAGCCAGGTGGTACTCAGTCCTTCACAGCTACACAGCCAGGACATGGCTGTCCTTAGTTAGGAAGAAAGGAATGAAAAAAAAATAACTTGAGGGGTTCAGTTTTCTTTGGTTTACTAGAACAAATACTCTTCCCTCTTGCTTCAGCTGGGAACCCCCTGTCCCCAGCAGGGACAATGGCAGCTCCCATTAGGACCTCCTGACCCATCCTGCTGCCTTCCAGGGCTGCAGGGGAGGAAGAGACTGTGTCTGGGTCCTGAGGGGTGGTCAAGGCCAGGGCACCACAGTAGCAGAGTTTGCCTCCCATGTTGCCCATCTGGCCAGAGCAGGGAAGGCCATGGAGTTGCACCCTTCCTGCTGAGCTTTTCCCTGCACCCCAGTACATGGCCATTGACTGGGCAGAGGGGAACAGCATGGTGTAGGTATAACAGCATCTAATGTACATAGCTGCTTGCTGCAGGGGACATCGTGTCCCGTGTAGCAGCGGGTGGGTGAAAGAACACTGGCAGAGGCTGCTCCTAAAAACAGCTCCTCGCTGTCTTCGTGAGGAGATGAAAAAAGAGACTACTCGCTGAGGAGCACATCACAGAGCCTCTCTCTGAAGGTGTCACCTTCCCTGTAGCCTACCACAGGGGTCTGCAGCTGCCCCCAGCCCGCCCGGTGGGCAGTACTAACTTGAATGCTGATACTGTGGGTTACAGGGATTTATGTTATTTCCTCGCATACCTCTGATGTACAACCCTAACCCAGCCCTGTCCCCTGGGCCAGCTGTCACAAACTCCAGAGCACCACTGCTCCTGTGCCCAGACACCCTCAGTGAGGGGCAGGAGGAGGCCAGTTGGCACAAGACTGGAGGAAGTCAGAGCAGCCATGCCAGGAGCACGGCTCGTCCACAGGCAGCCAGCCAGCCAGCCTCCAGCTTGCCTGGGCACAGAGCTGTGACCAGCAACACAGGGAGCCTGGTTCAGTAGTTATACAAACTCTGGCACAACGATTTCAGAAAGGAAGAACCCGAGGGGTAAGAAGGTATTGATGAAATAGTGGATGTGGGGAAACGTGCAATAAGCAGCCTCCCGAGCCTTCACCACACCAGTGGGACCAGTTTCCCTCTGTGTAGGGCAAGCCAAGGGGTAAATTTTATTTTTCAAGACAGTCCATCCATGAGTACCAGTGCAGTGGTGTGAATTCCCTTTTCACCTTTTGAATGGAGAGTGTTTTAATATATTAACTGTGTTTGTTTTACTGTGGACCAAACTCTGGGAGATAGCAGAAGCTGAAAACTCCCCCAGCATCAGAGCTCAAAAATTGGGGTTAAATCCTGCTCCCACATCAGCTGGCTTCCAGCTCTAAGTAGGGAAGAGAACAAGGCTCTCTCCAGGGAGAAAAAAAAAAACAAAAAACCAGCAAAATCAGTAAAAGTAAAAACAATCCTAATTTTTTGTTTTGTTTGACTGGTGTAGGTTCCCATGTATCTCTGTGTTCTTGTGTCATTTGCATTTCATTGCTTTACTTTAAGATGTTTTGTGTTCTGTTTAAAGAGAAGAATAACTCATTGTGAAAAATTGGATAACTGTGATCGTGAATAAAGTTGATTTAGATATCCTGCAGCAGCATGGGTGATTGAGTACTTACCACTTCCATAAGCACAGCAAAACACCATGGGCAGCACACTGAGAGGCTGAGGTAAGAGGGAAGGTGGCAGGAGAGGCTCTTCCTTGGGGGGAACTGGGTGATGTCAGGCTTTCCTTTAGTGCTTGAGGATGAGAGGGCACTGGGAGATGGATAATGAATATCCCCTTTAATGGACACTATACAAATGTAAGGAACAAAGGAAGCCACAGAAGTAAAAGTGAGGGCTAATAGTATTCCTGAAAGCTTAAGCCCCACGCTCCTGAGCCTCTTCACTCCCTCCCCAGAGAGAAGCCATAGCTTCTCTACTCTCACTGCCTTCTACTCCTGAGTGACTGTAACCAAAACCAAGCCCTCCACCAACACAAGAAAAAGCACGCTGTGAGGAAACCCAGGACATGCACAGCCTAGGAGGGGGCAGGTAAGGTTGCTGAAGATGAGGCAGGGCATTGGCATCCCAGCCCTGAACAGAGCAACATATTGAGAAGGCCCACTGACAGTCTGTGGTCTGGCCAAGGGAGATGCTGAGGATGCAGATGTTTCCTGCACCTGTAGCAAGGGACACAAGGACTGAAAGGAAATTTGGATTCTCCAAAGGTGATGGCCAGTTTTCTCAAAACCCAATAGCTGCTCTGCTGCAGGTATCTGCTCAGGAGCACATCGACAACATAGCCATGTGAGATTTTCTCCTCATCCTTTTGTTTCACTATTCAGCATACGAGAGACTAGCTGGATCACTCTCTTGTCACAGGACATATTTGAGTTGGCATCTTCTCCCTCAGTGTGGGTGCTCCATCTGAGAGACAAGGGACAGAGACATTCGAAGTTAGGTGTTCTCAGCCTCTCAAGTTGAAACCATTCCCATCTAACCGTTCCCCAGTGGCCTAAAACATTCCAGTCTGGGTAAAGTGAAACCACTGCTACAACCCAGCTTTCTCCAACATCAGCCTAAGTAGATCCTAGCTGCAACTCTGCACACATCTGCTGCCCTCCAAGAGCTTCTGCCGGCTCCTGCTTTCCCGGGGACAGGAGGACCTCTAGTGGGTCTGGAAAGCCTCCTCATGCCCTCAGGAGCTAAGGACAGTTGCACAACACAGACTGCCCCTAGAAACAGGGGACACTGACCTGCCAGACATGCTGTGCCCAAGCACTGCCAGAGATTAGGCCAAGTGAAGTGTTAACACTCTGGGCCAACCCCAAATCTCCCCCTCCCCTGGCATCAGCAAGAAGGACCACAGCAGGTCCCGGGGGTTTCCCCTCCGACAGCCTCAGTCTCTGCATTCCCCCCTGCAGCTGCCATGTGCCACAGCCCCAGGGAGCTCTGTATCCTCCTCTGCCGAGCATCGCTGCAGTCACCCTGCCCTGACCTCCCTCCCACAAACTATTCTCCACCAGGACCAAGCGTGGTGCAGCACTGGCCTTCCCCAGCTCCGCAGCCCTCCCGCTGCTTCAGGCAGGGCCATGCCCGGGCTGTCCCGGCTGCGGCGCAGCCCACGGGGCGAGAGGAGGACGGGAAGGAAGATGAGAGGGAGGATGCTCCGAAAGTGGTCCAGGAGCCGCGGCGCTGGTCCAGCATCGCCACCTAGTGCTCAGTGCCCGGGCCGGCACAGCACACAGCTCCCCCTAAGATCGATTTACTCCTTTTCAGAAGCACCACAAATACACATAAATAGGACCAGAAAAAGTTGGTCTTGAGTGCAGCACAACTCTGGGAAGGCCTCTCAGAGAAAAATGGGCAAGAGGGGAGCAATTAACAGTGAGTTATAGTGCACAAGGTGATTGCTCCAACCCAGAAAACCCCCTTCACAACCCAAAGCTGGCTGACTCACCCGGCACAAGGGGAAGAGGGGGCACAGTTCCCAGGCACACGTGCCACTAAGTCTGTGCCTTAAAATGCCCAGAACTGTGTGCTGGATCAGGTCTAATTCCTGCATCCTTCAGAGAGCTGGGGTGCCTGAACAAGACTCCTCGTGCACCATCCATCGACATGCCAGAATGGAGAAACATATCCTACAGTCCAGTTGGGAACTGAAGTGCTAGAAAACAATCTTGTTTCCTCTCTACTGTTACATCCCTTGTTATAACCTCCTCATTATATCCCCTAATCCACTGCCTTGGGCATCCCCAAGAGACATCCTGCATAAAGAGAGGGGATCCATTACTAGAAACTTCAGTTTTACCTGTCCGCTGCTTTGCACAGCAAAGAACTTCTACTTGTTGAGCTATTTGGGCTTCTGACCTTTAAAGCTGGGTAAGAGGAGTCAGCAGTGCCCAGGGACCTTGCAGGATCAGACCTTAACATCTCGTGTTCAAGAACCACCTGCTCTGCGGCCTGCACACAGGGATAAGAGCTCATCCTACAGCAACCCATTTGCCACAGAACCAAAGGACCACTTTTGTAAAAGCATGCTTTTCTTCTTATTTTGTATCTGATGCCATATCCGCCTCCAAAAAAACACCCCCAGTACTGTAAACCTTATGAACTTGCTCAACACAGGTAAAAGTTCTTCATGTTAGAGGGCTGAGGTGACATCAACTAGTTCATAAACTTTTTAGAATAGAAAAGAGACAAAAATACAGGATACAGTAGCAACTCAGGGCCCGGGAACAAGAAAAGCTCCATTATCCATTTAGCCTAAGCTGAAATTTGCAATTACATTAACAGAAGTTTTAGGTTATTCTCACAAAGATAAGTTCACTGGTTTGACAAACACAAGTAGAATCAAAACAGTACTGAAAAAATTAGGAAAAAACCCCCACAAAACAAACCAACTGAATCACAATTAAAAAGGTCAAAAATTTATTTTTCCTTAGGGTGTAAGAGGCGATGTAAACAAAATACCAACAAACAAACAAACAAATCACAAGTCAATTCTTACAGTCTGCAAGCATTTGAAGATAGAGTACCCTTTTCCCACCTCCCCCTGAACACTGCAAGCCTGCTCAAATGGGAACAGGCAACAATCCTGGACCCTGAAGGTCCAGGGAGTTTTGCCATGTCCCAAGCTGGAACTAAATTTCTCATGTAAGAAGGACACTGCATCTGTTTTATCAAACATTTGAAAAAAAATGCCAACAAAATATAAATATTACAGACAAAGATTAGATTTAGCACCAGCTTTGGTCCAAGCAATCAATGAACTGGGAGATGACAGGGACAGTTTGTTTAGCAAGTCCTTTCTCTGCCTGAGTCTTTGAAAACACTGGAGGTTCACATTGGAAGAACTTGTAATAACTCTGAGAAGAGCCCTCCAACTCTGGCAGTCCCTCACAGCCTCCGAGGGTCCTGCACACAAGGAGACAGGAGCATCCTGGCAGGGCAGCAGCACACAGCATCAGCAAACATCACTCAGAAGGCCTGGCAGAGCCCTGTGGGACACGGCAAACACTGTGCCAAGGGTCTGATCCTGCTTTGGTCCAGCAGAGTTCTGACTTCAGGCATGGGTGAAAACCAGGAAGGGCAGTGACAGGGTGCATCCTGAGTTCCCCTATGCATTACCATTTGCCACCGTCCACCACCTGGCAGGCTGCAGCACCTGTGTGCTGCCGGGTTGTGTGAGGGCAGATGCTTAAACTGCCTCAATGCAGGTTATTTCAACATATCTGGAACATGCAAATCAGTTCTTTTATCAAGTTTAGCTTACTTTGAGGCCTTTTTAGGCTCATCTTTTCCAATACACACATGCCCACCACAGATGCATGGTTATGAGTTTTTGCAGAGAAGTGTCACTGACCAATTGCTGTGCCACGAGTGTAAGCCAAGATACAGTTACAAGGATCTGTGACAATCCTAGGAGAGAAATTAAGTTCATAAAACACTGGGTAGTATTTTACATTTATTGCAACTCCCTTGTCTACAAGTGTTCAGAACCCAAATTGCTTTTTCCTTTCCTGCAGGAGTTTTTGAGCAGTCTTAATTAACCATAATTAAATGCTGTTCAATTCGAAGATAACACCAGTGCTAATAAATGCCTAAAGAGAAATACTGAGGTCTACTTTTAGGCACAGTAATCTGAAATTTCTGCTCTGCATATTCCCATGCATAATTGCCTAAGACAATTAGTGTTTCTCATTCCCTGATGAGAGACCCAATACAGAGTTTTCACCTTTACAGACAGATGTGATTAAACTTCACTGCGTCAGAACATGTTGCTCTAGGGAAAAATCCCAAACCTCAAATGCTTTACTTTGCTTTGCAGTTCTCCAAGCAAGCACTTGGGCATGGCATGGAGAGGAGGGCACCCCCCTCTGTGTGCAGTCCCTGTCCCACACAGGGCACCAACACCCTGTCCCAGCCACCACCCGTGCCTGTGACATGAGTAGAGACAAGCTGATCCTACAACATAATCACAAGGACAGCTCTGAAACCAGTTCTGGACTGGGCACTACAATCAAGTAAAGTCTGCAAATCTGGACTAAGGGGGAGATAATGCTTTGCACAACTGTTTTCCCCCACTACTGTCATATGCAGAGAAAACAAAAGCATCGTGCTATCATGACTTCATTAATTCTTGCTGGGACAAAGACATACTACTATTGCCCCAGTCACAGAACCAGGCCCTCAGTACCGTATGTAGCAGCTAAATCCTCACAGGTCCACAGCTGATTTATGACAAAGCCTGATGGACATTTCTACAGGAGCACCTGGCAAAAAGGAGAGCTCTGTATTCCCCACTGATAATACAACTTTTGTGTTTGCCTACAGAAAAGTTGCTCATCTTTGTGAACTACTACTCTAATTTGCATCAAATCTACCATGTTTACACACAGACTCAGGGACTGGTCACAAAAAGATCTTCTGTTTCATGCCAGTTCAGATAGATTGGGGTATCTAATCCCTCATTAACAATAACTCTTGCCATCAATGGCAAAAGATACTGTTAAGTGCAAGAAGTGTCATTTTTCTGGATTTCAGTTTTATTGAGACAACTGAGAAAGGCAATTTTTTTTTTTTTTTTTTTTAAACCATGCATTGGATTTCCTTTCTTAGGAAAGCCTCTCAAGACCCAAGCACATCTGGACCCTTGCAGGAGCTGTTCATTGTACAAACAGTTTTATCCAACTGGTCACCATCTCTAGTTCATTAAACAAGAACTGGACAATGCATGAGGCTACAGTTACTATTTCTGTCTCCAGCTCACATTTGTTATAGGGTGTGAATGTCAAAATACCTGTCAGCTCTCTAAGAATTAATTCAAGACCAAAATCTCTAACACCTACACGATGAACAATATTCGCTCCACTACCTTCAGTGGAGCTGGATCAAAGGCCACAAGAAAATACGGTCAAAAGCTGTTACCACAAAAAAGGGTTTCCCAAAACTCATTTTCTTCCTCTCTTGGCTTAACTTCCAATCCAAAACAAACTAAATGGTCTCCTGCCCATAAACTCTCTTAAAATAAAAAGAACAACAAAAGCTCTCAGCCATTCCTTCTCATATTTACTGCAACAGAAACAACACCAACTTTTAGACCTTTTCCCAAGCAGGACAAAATGATTCCCATACTAAAAAGAAAACAAGTAAAAAAACCACAAAAAAAGTATCACCAACTTGACTACACACACACTAAGACCAGCCACACATTCCTCTATCTCTGGTCACCAACATACTCTCCCAAAATCCCAAGCTCCCACCAGGTACATTCCCACCACTTAACCACTAAAAGATGGAGCTCTACACCAACACAAAAATGACAACAGCATCTAGTATTCAAGGTCACATCAAGAACATCAACCACCCAGGAAACCCACTGCAAAACTTCACTTAGACCAGGCCTGAATCCATAATTTTTTTTTCTTTTTGGTCAACAAAAAATTTGGGACAGCAAACCCTGTAGGAGTTTCCAGTCCAGACATGTGCAATTGCTCTGTTAATGCAGGGGAGCACAAGAGCTCAAACAGATTTCAGCCTTCATTCAACAACAGGTTTAGGCTTCCAATAACTGACTGTCCACAATTTCCAGAGATCACCTGGGCTCTGCTGGAAATAGCTACAGATGTACACAGCCAGCTGAGCTGCGTTCAACACCCACCTTGAGTTATCTGCATTTGAACATTAGCCTAAGCAGCAATCAAACTGCTGGCAGGACTTCTCCTGACATGAAATTTGATATTGAGTCCTAACTGAGGAGGCTCATCTGCATGATTCTCCCTCAAGATTGCTGGCACACTAACGAGCACTGCTGCCTGCAATTAAACCTGCAATAAAGGCACCACACTGATGTCAGGTGCAAGTTAGCCAGACAGCAGAAATGCACTTACTCTGCACACTGGTGACCCCACAATACTCACTCTGGACTCTTAGTACAAAAAAGTCATTGTAATGCTACACACACTTTGCTTTTGCAATATTCCAGGTTTGAACTCATCACAAGTAATGAGCAAGTCTTTTCAGCAGGTCTATTCATCATGACGCAGAAAAATTCCTCCTAGAGACTGGAAACAATTATAACTTCCCCTTCTCCCTGAAAATCCATGACAGGAAATAGTTAAGTCAGCTATTCACTAAAATACTTCATTTTTTAAAGGTTTCTTTTTATTTGTTCCAGTTTATTAATTGCTACAGACTAACCTCCAGTGACTGCACTATTCTCTTCTGGCCTACTTCCAGAGGACAGAAGCAAACCAACTGTGCATGCTCTGGGGGACCCAGAGTCAGAACAGAATTTGATGTCCCCCCAGTCTAAACCGCAAGGGTGATGATGGGATTTTGTTTATTTATTACTGCATCCCTGGTGACCGAGAAGCAGTTTAAGAACAAGCTCTCAAACCACAACAGAACTGTTTGCACAGAGAAAGCTGCCATGTTGTTTACCTTTCAGTCATCAAATACAGAGCCAGTAACAGCTTTGATGGGGAGTATCTGGAGAAGCCTGAAATATTTATCTAAATATTAAATGTAAAAAAATTCTCTTACAGTGCCAAATGATTCTCCCTCCCATCTGTTTTTCTCCTCCCACCAAACAGAGACCAGTAAAGTCAGGTACCATTGTAACCAAATAACCCTGAGGACCAGGGAAACCCCAAGTTTTTCCAGAGGCTCCACTAGCAGAGGGTTTCACAGACAGCCAACATGAACAGGTCTAGAACAGCTACCCTTGTCCCCTCCACCAGCTGAACCTTGGTATATGCAAACTCCCAGACACACAAACTGCCTCAACTACAACAAACACGTAACCCACGTTTGTCTTCCTTTGGTGGATCAGTGGCTTCAGGATACAGATTGTCACAGTATGTTATGGAGGGATAAAACTCAACTTTTCTCAATAATGACAAATCATAACACAGAGCAGTGATAAATTTAAACTATCTATACAGAGAAAGCACCTGCAGTGTCAGACCAAATAATTTATGGCCTATTAGAAACATCTTTTCCGCCATATTTTATCTATCTCTCCCCTGCCAATATAGTTACCTTTAATTTATTTTCTAATTTATTTCCAAATTATCAACATAATTCCCCTAATTTTCATTCAGTAACAAACAGGAGTCTCAACTCAGGACAGTAGTGGCTTATGCTGACAAGAACAGGTCTGTAAAACGCCAGTGTGAAGCTTTAAACCAAATTTATTTATAAAAAAACCAAACACAAAACAAAATTGCACTCTCCAACTAAAAATCAATGCTACCTTGATGCAAGAACAAATGAAGAACACTGTTGATGGGACCAGCCCAGCCCTGACAATATAAAATGGGAGAAACTAATTTGTTCTGCCTGTGCCAGTCATGTTGCATGCAGTGCGACGCAGCTTTCGCTCCAGGAATTGCTGCAGAGTCCCTGACGTGAGGGCACCCAAGGGAAAAGATCTCCTTGTTCCACTCTTGGCAATGCATGCACACCCCACAGAACTGACACCTCAAAGTAGAGTTAGGGATGACTTCTTACAGACATCGGTGCTTTGCTCCAAGTTGGGTCTAAGAGGAGGAAAAGGAGCAACAGCAACCTACATCCCAACCCAAAGTCAGCTGACTGGGGGCTTCTGGATCCAGCCTTACTTACAGTACTTTATCTGAAAATTACAGACACACACAACAGACACGACTACTGAGCAGCACAGAGGGAGAAAAAGAAACACAAGCACTGGGCAGCACTAGCAGAGGCCATCAAACAGTTCAAGTGTGCAGACACATTCCCCATGCATCGTCGCACTGGTGGGCCCTGCTTCTAGCAAGCAACTAAAAGCAAATGAAAATAAAATAACTTAGGCAAACCTATGCTCTCAGCCCATCATGTTGGTACTGTTGGCAGCTATCAACACTGCACTGGTGCACAGCACTTCCATGTGGCTAAATAGCATCTGAAGTTGCGAGAAGGAGCTGCTGGTGATGGGAAAACACCAGCAAATAGCAGCAAAGCTCCAGCTGGTTTTAAAACGCTGCAAGATCTGCAGCACAGTGGATCCATGGCAGGGCAGCACCAAGGCTCAGCAGTCCTGTGCACCCTGTGGAAGTGTAGGAACAGAGTGCACGGAGCTTGCTTTTGCTTTTTGAGAACGGTCCATGCTGAGCACCCACAAGTGTCTTCCGTCAGTGTAACTCTACTGATGCTCGTGGGCTTCTTGCCAGTTTAGAGAAGAGCATGTGAAAGAGTTAACTTGGCTTCTCAAAACCAGAGTACTAATTCATAAAGTATTAGATGTTTTCCAAAATCATGTGATTGATAGTATTTCACTACAGCCGCAGAATTCCATACTCCTGTTTGAACACAAACATCTCTGGTAATATTAAGGGTGGGGTTTTTTTTGACAAACTTAAGAACAGCAGGACAAAACTTAAGCTGAAAGCTGAGGTACACTCCCTTTCCAGAGACACGAACTAGAGCTACAGGAGATGTACTTCCCAGAGCTCAGAGAACCAAGTGCTCCGGCTTTCACATTTCTCTTGCACCTTACAGAAACAGTCCAGTTTTTCAAAAGGTAGTAGATTTTGCTGCTACCTGGAAAGTCACATTATTTTTGACAGATGGAAGTTCTCCTTCCATTCAAACAGAATTTAAGACAAAACCTCTTTTGAAGATTGAAGTTTCTATCCAACATTATTTAGGACCTAAGAGATTCACCTTTGCAAGCCAAGGAATATGAAATCAATATCCAAATCATCTGTAAAATTCTGCAGGTGAGAATTAACCCAGATAAAATGGGGACTTTTTTTCTTAGGTTAACAATTGGGAAAGAAAAGAAATAAGAACATGTAAAAACATTTCCATAGCTCTTGCAATAAATACAAGTAACAACACAGCATCAAAATTTGGGACTGCACCAGCAGAATTATTTTCCCTTTGGAAGTTACCATCAATTCTGAAGCACAACAGAGGACATAACCAGCAGAGAAATACCAGAAGACAGTATCATGCATGGATGACATACAGAGTGTTTCAAGCATAGCTCAGAAGTCCTGTGTTGATAAGGATGTTAATGCACATTCTATCCATAATCCTGGCAACATGCTGCATAATCCTTACACTTTCACAAACAGCTGATACTTTTTGGGAAAAGTGGCCATTCCCAACCCAAAACACCCCAGCTGTCAGTCTCTACCTACCCAAGGGGCCTGTTTTCATCCAGTGGCCCCTTCCCCTAAGAGTGCATGAATAGAGAATTGCAAACATTTCACACTGCACGTTCCACTCTAAGTCCTGGATGAGGGGCCTGTTTATTCTATGAATATTGCACTTATCCACTCATTGGATTTGCTTTTTCTCAAGAATGCAGAGGATTTGGGAAAAAAAATAGAAAAAATAGTAGGATACAACACAGGAAAATATGAGTTATTAACAAGCTAGCTATGAAGATCTAAAATTAAATAGTACTAATTCTATTCTGTTAATACTAGTAATATGAAAATAATGAATGCTTTATCAAATTCCCTTGTTTGTCATATAAGATAAAAGCAGTAACTTTCTTTTTAACTGTGGAAAGCAATGAATATATATTACAATAAAATACGATTCATTAAGATCTGAAAGTGATGAAAACAATTATATAATGCCTTCGTCAAACTTTATAGCATTGTAATGGTAGGAGTCTTTGGGGTGTGCATCCACAAGGGCCAAATCAGTTTCTGAGCTATACCCATGCCAATGTGAAATTCCATTTTGAAGAGTCTAGCCGCAAGGCAATTTCAAACTTTCATTATCGTGTATTTGCTATTATTGTATACATCAATTAAAAAACCTCCTGTTAACATATCAGTTAATACCCCGACATGTGCCCATCATCTCTTTTATCTTGAAAAGTTTGGCTTGCAAAGGACTGGTACACACGACGACACTCACCCATTGCACAGTGACATCTAAAACAATGAACAGGAATTGCCTCCCATGGGGAAGGACTCCTAACAAAAACACATGACTTGCTGTTATGAGAAAATGTTTTGAAAGGGAAGACAAGGAAAATGAGGGAAACCAGCAATTAAACTTTTCAGGCATTATATAAACCTCAATAACGAACTCAGAAGTGCTCATTATTATTAAAGTTGCAGTATACAGCAAGACACAATTTTCACATTCTTTAATTTTGTTCTCTGGCATTGGAGTTTGGAATTTCTGCTGGTCCAAATTCAAGACTCTTTGGAAAGCACGGAGAGTGGGTGAGAGCAAGATGGTGAGAGCAGCCGCCTCTCCCGCCAGAGGAGGGCCCCCTTCAGCTGCAACTGGCTTTGCTCAAGCCCTGCAGAACTCTTCCTCTTAAAAATCTGGTTCAGGAATAAACCAGAAAGAGAAATTTAAACAGTACGACTGATTTCTGCATTGAGTGTTCACTGAGGTGTACATTTAAATATTGCTTTTGATCCAGTGTCAGTTCTGACAAATTTAGTAAATAGAAGGCAACATTAACATTTTCAGAAAAGAGCTAAAACACTTCTAGCACTACACTGTCCTCTTGCGCACCCTGCCGGATTTTCCTGTCCTGCAATCAGCTTTTCTGATGGAATTTAAGGCCTTTCCCTCTGTTTCACAGCTAACAGTATGAAGGGCTTGCTGTTTCAGGTAGCAGTAGAGCTGACCAAAGCTAGCTCCTCACTGACGGAAAAAAGAATTATTTTCTGGGTATCTCTCCACTGAAAGAATCAATAAAAAGAGATCAATGAGAGATGCTATGACAATGGTAAGACAGGAGCGGGGAAACCTGCACTTGGGAGTATTTGCTTTAAAAGTGCCCTTTTAAAGGCAAGCAGCCAAACAGCCACTGAGCAAAGGGAAGCCCAAACTGAAGCTTTCCCACCAGGCTGGAAGCAGCGTGCCAGGCGGTGGCCCACATTCACTTCTAGCATCAAGCAGGTCATCTGCACTCCATCCTTTCTGCTGGTTCAGGTGAGGGCAGAGGGAAGAGGAAGGCCATGAGTGTGACTTTGCAGCCCACCTACAGGCTCTGCCCCTCCCCAAAGGGCCATGAAGCCTTTGAGATGGCACAAAGGAGCAACTGAGCTGCCGCTTGAAAGAACCCTGGCAGTCCTGCAGGCACCCTTACGCTGTCACCCTACATTGCCTGGAGCTCTGCAAACCACCTCCCTGCAAAAGCCAGAGCTGGAGAAGCGAGGCAGCAGGGTGGAATGGGAGCTGTGGGACAGGCAGATCCTGAAGCCCTCAGACCTGAGCCTCATGGCAAACTTGCATCCACTGGGGACCAGCCTCACATAAGGCACATGGCAGCCAGGCTCTGGAACTGCCTACCAAAACCAGCTTTGCCTCCCCAAACCCTGCAGGGACTCCTGCAGCTCAGAGGTGCCCTGGACTTGGCTTTGCTGGATGCAAATGCAAATACTTACATAGTAGCCCTGGCTCTCATCATGCCACACCATACTCAGAGCATTCAGTGGCTCAATGCAGAAGATCTGGGAGCTGTGCTTTACATCCTCCCAAAGAGATGACCTAGTGGGAATGTCTTTAAACAAAACTTTAGAATATTTTAAATAATAAGTTAATTCTTAATAAATATGTGCTTCAAGAAAATGATAATTATATACTGCACCTTTAAATAATGCACTTAGTTCTCTGCATTGGCTTCCATTTCGGTTTCTTTTATTGTTAAAGTGCATTAATTCAAAATAATGAACCACTTCCGCATCATTATTGTTAAAATAAATCATAACATTAATACGAATCACTAAGTCACTACTATTAGTACTGCAATCTAGCAGATAACTCTATGTATTGCTCTATTTAATACTGTCCAGCAGAAGAATATAATACTTCTATTATAATCTCACAACAGCTCCAGCAGTCTTTTATGGCTGCTACCATACTAGTACAACTAAAAATGGGGAGAAGTACGAGAGACAGGGCCACAATGTCTCAGAGATGCATCCAGTAAGATGAAGCTAACTGGATGTATGCTTATACATTGTATGCTAAGACATTAAGGTACACTGTGATATGAGCTGTTGTGCAGTTACACCTCCTTCTCCTGACACCACAATTTCAAGGGATCCCAAATAAAATCTCCCCTCCCCACTTGCATGCAGAGAGCTGCTCAAACCACAGCACTGTTTGTAGCCAGATGTGGCACCTGGATGTTGTTTCAGCTACCAAAAGGACATCAGTCACATTAGCTGTAGGCAACTCTCTCAACGATACCACGGAAATTAATAACCCCGCCCCCCAAAAACCACAATCCCCCATCCCCCCCCAAAAAACAAAACCAAAAACCAAAAAACAAAACACAAAAAAAGAAAAAAAGACAGGAATAACATATAAATTGCCTAAATTTTTTTTTTTTTGGCAGTGAAACATCCCCAGTAACATATGATATTGTTGTGCTATTTTACTCAGCCCCTTGATCCCAGCTATTTTGAAGCCTTTATAACCTTTAACTTCTGAGCCAAATCGGTATGAAGCTCTGGTGGGGAAAAAAGCGCATGTAATTCTTTGTGTAAACCAGTAGTGAAATGGTCTGCCCCTCCCTCCCCCTTCAAACAGATTTACAATGCTGCCCATTACTTAAAGGAACTAGATATTGATCTTGAGTGATTAACAAGGCCATATAAAAAAAATAAAAAAGCATGACTTCCTTAAGTACAGTAGGGATTTAGTCAATTATGTTTACAGCATGAGGCTACCTCAAAAAAACCTCCATATTCCTAGCTTTTTCCAATGGATACCTCTTCCACTTTCCACACCCGTGTGCCACGTTTCAAAGCATGAGTTAAGTACGGCAAACAGAACTGAATTAGAGGAGGCAGCTTCCTGATTAGATGCATTGTAGACCTAATTGCTTTGATAATAAACCTCTGAGCCTGAGAAGCCCAGGCACACCTTCCAGTACAAATGTACTTTTTGGGTTCAAGTGGGAACAGAAACACGTATTTGGCTCCTACTTCAGTTTTAAGTCTCTTCTGGTAAAACCAGACACACACATACACACACTCAAAAAGCAAATAAAGTAAACCCAGAATGCACAGAAAAGACAAAAAAAACCACAAAAAGCAATTCCCCAAAAATATACAAATTAAGGATGTGCAGACTGAGTTTGATGGCTTTTTTTTTCTCCACTCCTTGTAAACACTGATGTTGCAGAAGGTTACAGATATTTCTCATTAATACCTTGGTGAACCCTGCCAGCAGTCAGCACCCTTGGATTCGGGCCAGTGGGCAAAACAAGAATTAACAGATTTGACAGCTTTGTCTTAGTGTCTTAAGGGATTTTTGTACACTTTGATATTACAAAAAGTTTTGAGAAACCCACCTCTGGGAAGAGAATCAACGACGATCACCTGGCAGGAGTCAGGCTCAGAACTAAACATGGAGCCTACAAAGTAATCAACGTGCTTAAGCATGGGGTTTGTAGGTTGTTTGTTTTTGTTTTTTGTTTTTTTTTAACAAGCACCAGTAGGCATCACTGCCATAGAACACCTGAAATCCCAACTCAAAGAACAAGACAAAAAAAAGGAAACAAAAAGCCCCCAACCCACACCACTTAGTTGCCTTTCCCGGTGAGTTAGCAGTGACAACACTGAAGTCAGAGACCAAATCTTCCCATGATGAAAAGGCTCCAACACTGGACCTACCAACAGGTGAGTATAGTAGAGAAAAAAAAAAAAGTGAGCATCTCCAACGGATTAGAGTCCCGCTGTGTTTCAGAAACTTTCATTTTCTTCTCACCGTAAGATGTGGAAAAGCATTCAGAATTCTTGGGTATTCCACATATGGACAAGAATGAGGAGAAAGGGAGCCAATATTGTAAAACAGAGTTTGGCACAGAACTCCCCAAGTAGATACATGTGTATTTTTCTCGCACAAAAGGCACACGTTTGGTTTCCTATCAATAACGGGAAGGATGGGATGTCATACCCTGTTACACATAGAAGATTATTAACAACTTCACAAAAAGGCATTTGACTATGCTGCACCTTCCTCATCGTTGCACGTAAACCTCACAAACCTCTCCAGAATACGGCAGATTTGTCCTCAGTATAGATTCCTTTGTACAAACTGGAGCACAGGGAAACATCTTTTTGTGTAGCAATGTTTTTTTCCACATGTACACAGCAGGAACAGTATAAATTAGGGAGGTTAAAGATATTGCAATATTAGTTCTTTTTCTCCAGGTAATTTGAGGGCACCCAGCCTTTGAATGGCTTCACACCATTCATGATCTGGCAGTACCACCAGCCATTTGGGTTCCTTTCAAGGACCTCCATGCAGACACCTTCCTGAAACCCCGCAGTCTCCTCATCCCCTTCATAGTCTGCAATGGAAACATAGATGTCCTTGAGATTGTTGTGGATAAACTGGGATTTCTCAATGGGTTTTGGCCTGACTGTGGACACAGGGATCCCATTCCTCTGCGTAGGGAGGTTGGAGGTGGTCTCAGAACTCTCTGTACCCAAGCGCTCTGGCTGCTTTCCCTTTGCGTCACCAGGCTGTGACCAGGCATTGCTGAAGGAGGAATTCCGACGGACGGCCCTAAGTTGATCTGTAGCTGTTAGAGACTCATTTCTGCGCAAAGAGCACGACAGGTTGTTATCCTTGGGTGGGGGAGACACAAAAACTGACTGCGGACGGACAGCAAGTTGCCTCACACCATTCCTCATTTTAACTGGCCCTGATGTTTTTGAAAATCCACCAGGAGGTTTGCTTGGGATGGGTGGTGTTGCACGTTTGCTTTGGTTGATGGTGTTCAAAGCCTGAACCCTCTTCTCTATCTTCTCTAAACTGTTTGACTTATTTTCATTTTTCCTGTTTCTGGCAAATGAGGAATCAGTCTCTGCTGATGTGGTTTCTCGCTGGTTATCAGGGAGAGCCAAATAATGGGAAGGAGCCCAGCCTTCCATGTCTCCGTACTTCAGGTACCACCATCCACTGGCTTGCTTTTCCAGCACTTCCACTTCCACTCCTGCTGGGAAGCAAATTTCAGAATCCTGTACCTTTTGGTATGAGTCAGTGGTCACATAGAAACATCTGGAATTATTTTCTTGTTCAGTTTTGGCTGTGTGGCTGGTGCAGAAAATGCCACGAGAAGGAGCTGTGATGAGATCAGCTGAGCCTCTCCTAACAGGGTCGTCTTGGTTCTCAGAAGCCGTGCGTGGGGGGCTCGCAGACTCTTCACTTCTTGAACCTTTAAGTCCACCTCTGAGCTGCCCAGTTGGCCTCAGCTGGCGCCTTAAAGTGCTAATATCCATCTTTTCTTGGCTTTGAGAGTCTGCCTTGTTCAGGAAGGGTTTTGGCCTAACAATTGGCTTTGCTCTAATGGATGGACTCTGCCCAGGCTCTTTCTTTATGCCCGTTCTTGACATACTACGTAAGCCAACATCTGAAGCTGACCTTGGTTTTGTCTCCTCGCTCCTGGAATAGTGACATTTTCCAAGATCAGGCTGGATGGTTTTGTCTGTCTTGAGCTTCATCAGTGATGATTTAGGAGAGCTGGAACATGGAGAATTTCTTCGGATCAAGGACAGAGAGGAGCTTTTCAGAGAATCCGAATCTCCACTAGATTCCTTACTGGACAAAGCATCTTCCACATAACGTTTGAATCCCTCATTCTCATAGATGGTCTCTTCTTCATGAGCAGCTTCTTCTGAAGACTCTCCTACTTTGAACTTTGCTTTCTGAAGTGATGACACAGGTGAGGGCTTGAGGGGCTGAAACAGTCGTTTTTCAGGAGAGCCCTCTTCATGATGACTTTCACTCACTTCACACTCCGAGTCAAAGCCAAAGGCAGGCACATCATACTCAGGTTCTTCGTATTTCAGCTTGTGGGGAGAGTCCTGGGTATCTCCTGAAGAAACCGCTCCAGGAGTTGTTCCTTCTTCGGGATCTTTTGGTTTACTGGGAGGTGCTGGGGGAGGAACCTTCGGGCGGGTTAAAGTACTGGTTCTTCTGTTCAAATTTGGCTTCTTCCTCTTGTCAATGTAGGATGCCGGAGCCCATCCTTCCTTCTCTCCAATCTGCACATACCACCAGCCACCAGAATTCTTTTCTATAACCTAAAAGGTGACAAGGAACATGTTACTTAGACAAAAATTTCAATCAATGGCTGTGGAAACTCCTCCCCTTTCAATCCAGTCCACTACAATAGCCAAATATTATAATTTTTCCAGAATACAGTGTTAAGGCTCACCTCTGCTTTTTGTCCTCCACGAAAGCTTATGCCATCAGAGATACATGACTGGAACTCTGCAATGGTGTAATATTCCACTTCCACAGAGGGTGGCTCTGGTGGCTTGGGTAACTGAAAACCCTATGGTAAAGAGGACATTTTGCTCAAATAAACCAAAGAAACAGCAAGCTGAACAGCAGTATGAAAAAAATAATTGCCTTTACTCACTAAAACTCTTCTTCCTTCCTGTGCTACTTCCTAATTATAACTTCCCAGTTCTCCAGAGTGGAAGCTGATGTATTGATATGGGCCACAAGAGAGAAGCCTTTCAACATAGCACTGTTCATGCCACCTTCACCACCTCTTAAAACTGTGATAATCTTTACCTGAATAGTAAAACATTTTACTCATAGGCCCTAAAGTGTGAGCTGCCATTCCACTCACAGTAACAGCAGCCCATTTATGCTGAGATTTTGTCCACAAAGACCCAGCTCTGGAAAACTTGCCACAACTGCAGAAAATTGAGTAGCAGCAGGCCCCTGATAGATTCTGTCTATCATAAAATGTGATCCAAATTAATTACTGCTCTTAATCTGCTGCTGGATTTTTAAACAACCTGAGTTAGTCAGTGACATGAGCTAGTGGACATTTCTTGTAGCAAGAAACAAGGATAGCATCATAGACTCCTATGAAGAGTTTGCTGAGCCAAAGTGCTAAAGAAGTGAAGGGCTTCACTATAGAATCCTGTTCCTCCCCATAACAGAACCCAAACCCCTATTCAATTCCAACACAACACTCATAAAGGCTCTACACGAAGTGGGACACTGCTATTTACAGCCATTCTGGCAGCATACCAGACTCCTCTAAAAGCTAAGTGTCTTTACATTAAGCTGTTATATTTTACAGTTTGCTAGAATTATTTTTAAGGTGACAAATGGGATAAGAATCCTTTCAAGAATTTCAATATTGAAAGCTTCTCAGTGCACAGGGCTCATCTATGGGAGAACTAGATGATGGTGAAGCTTCATGGCTTCCAGACTTCACTACTCAGGGTTCCATGAAAGAACTGCAGTTGTGTCAGGATCTCTTGACCACAGGTCAGAGCATACACAGACAGACACAGGACAGCCAAAGACACAAAATGATCCTAAGCCATTAATGGGAGAAAGGCAAGTTGCATACTGTGCTTTATTCTCATGCTCCTCCATTTCTAAGATATCCTTGTTGTAACTAAGGGTTGATGTTTCATCATGCACAGCGTGTGGCATTTCTCAGAGGATGTATCTCTGCACCTTAGGAACCATGTCTAACAATGTTATAATTGGATGTTTCTGCACTATAAATGCTGAAATACAGCAGAAGCACAGCATAATAAAATGCCTTCAGATAATAGGATGGTTTGGATTAAATGAAGATAATTGGAAACAGCAGATATATTCAGAGTTTCACATATAATATCACTCTTACTTTTAGCATGGGATTAAGTGTCATAGTCTTACAAAAACAAAGTCTAATTGGAAATAATGCAAATAAAAACAGGAAGAAAATGCTAATATGCTATTCATCTAGTTCAAGAGCATCTCAGATGTCACAGAAAAACTACAAGTCACATACTGTTCATAAAGGGTACAGCAAAGATTAAACACTATGTATTGCCTACATTAACAAGCTATTAGCATGACTTTTGTGTAAATACACTAGTCAGTAGCTCCTATCTGAAGATGACAGTCCTAATTTCACACTGGTACAAACTTCCAGAATTCTAGCTCTGAGGATAAGCAATCATAGGAGGTCTCCTTCCTGTAGCATACATCCTTCCATAAGAGTGAAGCTTAGCCACCTCAAAGATGGTAGCAATGGGTGGAGGGGATACATTCCCAGCTGCTTAAGACAAGGAAACATCAAAAGATTCAGTATGGGCCAAAGACACCCAGAGGAACTTTAAACCTTCTGAGTCAGCCTAACAAGCTTTAATGCTCATGTACAGAACCTAGTAGCTTTGGCAAGGTCTCCCTTCGGAGTTGATTATTTGGGGCAGCATTTTGGATAACAGAAATCCCCAATTAACATTAGGATGTCCTGAGTTTTGTTCAATACATAAACAATTAAATGACCAGGCATGCAAATAAGGGATCTCTCAGATACTCTCTCACACCTCGTACAGATGCAGAAAGTCTCACAAAGCACTCAGACACCCATCCCACTGCTAACATATACCATAAACCAATACAAACCAGACTGGATTCTCTTCGTGGGGGTGGCCTTGTTCTTAGATTTGGAGAACCTAAGCAGGAAAGGGAAAAGGGAGAGTTTATTTAGGTTTGAAAGAACTACTAAGCACATTTTTCAGCAGCTCTCTGCTGTTACACAGTTTGAGAATATTAGAAGTCAGTATGTGCAGTATTTAAGGCATCTATATGAAACAAGATAGGAAATTATGAGGGTATATTAGAAATACCAAGGTAGCTAAGCTATTCATCTCAGCTAAGCCAGCAAATTTAAGAGGAAATCACTGCCAGAAAGTAGTGGATTGTATTTTCTGCTGGAACTGACCAGCTCCATCAGAGACTGGCCAGCAAAGAACTGGCCTAACACTTGGTTTCCCCCTCAGCAGTAAAAATAATCCACCAAATTAATAAAACTCACACTGTCCTCTATCACAGTATTTTGCCATTCCTTGCATAGACTAGTGTTAGTATCTGCATTTTGCAGATGAAATAGGAAAAACATTATAGCAACCTGTCCCCAGGAAAACAGAAGAACAAATGCAAGAGAAGACACAGGTGGTTTCCTTGACTTAAATACACCATCACATCATCAGCGCTCCTGGGGTAGGAGGGAACATTTTAGAGTGTTCAAAAGGAACAAAAAAGTCTTCTCTGGGGAAAAATTAACAAAGTAAACACATGCAGGGTAAGATAAAGTGCTACCAGCCAGCCCTTTTACAAAAAGAAGTTGAATTTTATCACTGCTACTGAAGGACCACATTCTGGAGTCCCTGTAAATAGCTCTATAAGCAGTGCAAAGGTGTGGATGTGGGACCTTAGCTGACAGGCAATGTCAGCCCTGAAAGGTAGAAAACAAAATTCATTGCAAGCCCGTGAAAACCCAGACTACTGTACTGCCTTACTTATTTGAGCTCTTTGTGGTGCTATCCTTGCTATGGCTGGGGATCCCTGGGCCAGTCTGGAAGCCTGTTTGTCTGCAGTCATCATGGCATTGCCATTTGAGTCATTGCACAGGATGGGCAAACTGATTTCCTTCTTGGTGATAGGGGTTTCTGCAGTCTCGTTTTCTACTTGAGCTTCCTTGTCAGTGGATGATTTCTTGTTCAGCAGGTTACTGATCTCCATGATGTTTCCTATGATTTCCACTGGCCCAGTTAAGTTCTTTTTCCTAGATGGAAGATCATCTTTAGCCTTCTTCAGATACGAAGCTGGGGCCCAGCCTTCTTTGCCTAGGTACCTGCAGATGCAAAAGGAAACATCATCACATCAAACACAGCCTTCTCACTGATTTCAGGTAGAACAGCTAAAGCAAAAGCGATGGATGATAACAGTAAAAAAACTTTGCAGTTCTAAAATAAGATTTTGTGATCTCTATTAATTTATTACCTATTGATTAGACATGTCAGTCATCTGAGCTAGTAGTGAACTGTGGAGTTAAAAGCCACATATTAGGAGTCATTCTGGACAAGAAATACATTTGCTCACAATGTAAAGGACTTCATCAGCTTGTTTTATGCCACTCCCTCTCAGACAAGTCTAGGTAAATTCAGTATTTTCCCATACAGCTAAAAAGAAAACTAGTGAGTAAAATATTTTAATAGTTTTTATACTTCCTATTAGCAACTCGAAATGGAAAAGGGCTAAAATAAGGGTGTACAGAGCCCACTACAGAGAACCTAACCCTGCAGTTTATAAGACCCTCATGCAAGCCTTCCTTCTTGCAATTATAATGAACCCTGACTCTCCTTCCGTAACTCCCAGTTCTGTATGATCAGCTTTCTCTTATGGAGAATTTGGGGCTCTTAAACTGCTACAGCTTCCTTTAGCACTGCAAGATCGAGAAACAATTTGACTAAGGGGAAAAGGCTTCAATGGAGACTCATTTTCCTGAACAAGCTAGAGGCTATTTGAAGAAATAAACTGGGAAATCTGAACAGACACCTGAATCCAGTATGTGTTCCCAAAACACCAGACTGAGCTGATCGTGCTACACTTCCAACTGAAGTCATTCTTCCACAACTGTGCTTTGGGGAAGGTGTTTTTTCTGACTCCTGCCATTCCTAACACCTCAGCAGGGATTTCAGATTACAATCAGACTCCGGGGAGGACCATGTGGATGAACTCTGCTTTCCTTAATGAAATCCTAACTTGCTACAGAGTCACTGAAACCCTTCACTCTTTAATCTCTCAAGATACCCAAAGCAGGCGCTTAAACTGAAAGTGGGAAAGCAGGCACCATTAAAATCCTGGTGCTTGGGAAATCTGCAGGAAATCAGTAGGACTTTAAGGCTTTAATGAAAATGAAGCCTCATTAGACAGCAGAGGAAGGAGTTGGGGCACGTGGGATATGAGCAAACCATTCCCTGGCAGGTGAGCATCTTTGTCATGAAAATACCTGGATTCTGAGATTTGTGGTGAGAAGCCACATCCTGGGCTCACTCACCATATCCAGACACTTGAGAGTGGCACTGGGACTTTATGGGGAGAACAAAAAAATGCAGCATAGATTTGATTCCCTAGACATCTTTATTATTCGTCCTTTACAAGAGCAAATACAATTGCTGCACTTCTACCAATGACTACAAAGATCTTTCTGTTCAAAATCCTCCCTGCTTCCCTAGATCAGCCAAGATACTAGAGATGCTGCTTCTTCCTATATACCTGCCTCATGCAGGCAAACGTGTGACATCCCCTGCTCAGGCACTTTAATGACAAGTTTTTCCAAGGATTCTGGTGTGGGTGGGAATCATCCCAACACCACTAAGCTTTGTTGGACACATGGAGACTAACAAGAAGTAGCAAAATAGTAAGGACTTGATTTCAAACAGATACACAGCATCCGCTGTGCGATACAAGTCAAGACGCAATTTGGATCTATTCAATCCTGTCCCTTTTGAGACTTTTCTGCTACGTCTCAAACCAAGCCAAAAGAAAAAAGGGGAAAAAAGGCCTCAATACATGCCACATTTCCTGTTGTGGAAAGGCATCTCAGTGCCATTTTTCAGCCCTGAAGAGTTTTGGCTTCATTCCTTTTGCAGTTGATGGCCTTTTTGCAGAGCTACTGACCAATGCTTGCTGTGCACCACGGAAGTTTTTTTAAAGGATGTTTCATAAATTTACATGACTGGTAGATGCAAAGGTCTTCGTCTTATGAGAAAGCCACAGTGGCACTGAGCACTCCAGTTCTAAAGGTTACTTTCAACAGAGCTTGATTGTGCAAAATCAGCAAGAAAAACCAGTTTACATCCATCTTAGTTTGTGGGAGACTTACCATGTTTAAGATCAGAAAGGCAGCCACAGGCAGGTTCTGTACAGGCTTGTTAGTTCTCCTGCCAACTGTATGTATTTGGATCAGACTGTATAACCCCACTGCCTCAAACACCTTGGATCTCACACAGTTTCTCCCAATGAACAGTAGCAGCAATAGCTGGACAGTTAATAACTCTGGGCACCATATCCTCAGTAGAGAGGCTGTTGTGGGCTATTTCTTCCTGTGAGTTAGTCAATACAACCTGAAGTCAGTGCTAAGCAGTAGTTGCTAGCAAACCCCAGTTCCTTTCTGCAATGTCACAAATAAAAGCTATTTATGTAAGTCAAATAGGCTTCCATTTTTTACTTTAGTCCTTGAATTTTTGCAATCTTAAAGTTTTTTGCAAACGGAACCTTATAAGACTACTTGATCTTCCCATTTTAGGAATTGCTTTAATTCTTTCACCTATGATCAGTTTCAGAGAAGTCCTGAAACAGTAACAATCTTCATTTCACATCTCAGACTTGAATCACAGGTATCCTTCCTTCATTTATATTCACAAGCTACTGGAGACATTTCAACCCCATCCTAGATTCCTCCTCATTTCAGTGCTGATAACACCTCCCAGCTGCACTTGTTTCACAGGGGCCCAGGCTCAAAACAACCACAAAATGAAGATGCAGGCAAATAACAAAAGCTTTACTTAGCACATTGGTACTTGCTTGCCCAGCAGTCAAGTCCACTTGAGCACCATTAGACTGCTTCCAGGTGACAGTGATAGATTCAAAGTAAGATCTAAATGAGGGATGTTAGTGCCAGCTGGGAGGAATGCAGATCTACTGAATGTAACAGAACAGTAAGAAGGATCCCAGGTCAGAGCCTTTCTTTCATTTCTCCAGTCCTGGTGTTTTTTTTTTTTTTAAAAAAAGTCATAATGCACACATGGTTGCACACATGGCAAAATAAAGACAGACATAAATATTGCTTCTAGCTTCTACCGTATTGAATTGTGAGGGTCTCAGAATTAGGTGCAGTGATTTGATTCCTTCATGATTCCAAAACTCTCCCTGTTTATATTACATGAAGGAAAAAATGGATTAAAACCATAGGAATGTTAAAAAAAATCAGAAGTGCCTCTGTAAGTCTGAGAGTCACATCTGCTTTCCAGCTCCAGAGCACTGGAATTACTCCAGAGGGAAGCAAACTAGGGAAAAAAAAAAAAAAAAGAAAAAAAAAAAGAAAAGAAAAAAGAAAAAGAAGGACAGGAAATGAGGATCAGCACATGGCCAAGAATTTGGAGAAATTACGTATTTAAGGTGGAACAAGCTAATGTCTTTAAGGTGGATTCCCTTTGCAAACTACTGGATTTGTGTGTTCAGTCTGTTATCCAGCCCAGCAGACAATAAGTCAGCAGGATTCAACTGGATTCTCTTCCCCCTCACACTCATCAAAGGAGAAGTTGCTCCTTCTAAGGCACTCAGTACTCAGAAAAGCAAATTTTTGCAGAAATGGAATCCTTTTCTGAGGGATAACATTACTGAGGGCAGTTTATGTAAAACGAACAGCACAAGAAGCTGGAGATCAGCTACCCAGGCTGCAAAGGACCAGCTTGCAGGGATGGATCACATCTTCAACACTTCCGGCAACACCCCCTTTTCTCTGTGAGTTGAATCCGCCAGCAAGAATGTAGTGTGGCACTCCAGAGCAGCACAGAGGATGACAGCTGACACCACACACTTGTCACACATATGGGGAGCACCTAGCCCATCTTTCAACAAGAAGAGGGGTTTCTCAACTCAAAATTCTGTTGAGGCCTCTTACAAAAGAGTCAAGCACATGTTGCATTCCCCAATGGTGGGACATCCACTGCCCTTCCAGCAGATTGCCATGAATGAAGGTGCCATGTAAACCACTGCAGCAAGTGCCACCATCCTGCAGAAGGCACTTCTGCTATAGAGAAAAACCTGTCTTTTGGGTTGGCCCAAAAGAGTGTGTGAGAAAAGGGGAAAAAAATTCTGCTTATTGTAGAAGTGTTAATATTGCAAAGGCAAACCTACAGTAGTAACCAGGCTACATTTCAGAAAGAGAATACAAAAATAAACTAGAGATGTCTTGCAATGGTTCTCCACTCAGAAAACCTATGTGCTTAATTCCCCTCTCTGCAACTTTGGATTCCACTTCTGTGGATGATTAAAGGAGAAAAAAATGTGACCTGACCAAACCCAGGCATTTTTGAGTTCCTCCTATCTAGAGTGCCTTCCTGGCTCCACTGCTATCTTTATTAGCTTATTCGCTCTATGGGACCATTACACAGAAGAAAAAAAAATCAGCTTTCTAAGTAAGGGAAATCAAGAAAAACAACAACATTGCTTCAGTCAGCACTTTCATAGTCCTCATTCGTAGTTGATAAATCAAGCAGAATTCAAACAAAAGCAAGTTATGACTTGGGAAGGGAAGGGGAAAAAAATAATCACTGCAATTACAAGTTGAATAGAAAAAGATGACTAGAGAAGATGTTTTGCACTGCTGACAGATAAACTTTAATTTTTAAGCTACCTGTTGTATCACATCTCGTTTAAAGGGAAATGGAATGTCACAGCACCTGTTTCACACGAAGATACAAGACAAGGGGCAGAATCATGAAAGAGCACTAAAACATAAAATGATGTGTGAACCCAGATGGAGAAAGCTCTCATTAAGTACTTACGCTGACACCTTACATCACTGAGAATACATAACCTGTATTCTCCCCACAAGCATTCAAAAAGGAAATTCTTAAGTTAAAACTTTCTGCTATGACTGCTGTACCAAATACATAACAAAGTTTGATATACAATACCAAGCGCACCTGCCTTTGGAATACAAATGCTCTGCATTAGGAATATCTAATGTGGACATGCAGAAATCAAGGCAAATTAGTTGGAAAAGGGCTATAGTCAGCTAGCTGCTTTCTTATATCCCTGAAAGTAGCACTACCTGCCCCAAATAGCTCAAGAGATCACAATCAGCCTTTCAGCATTGCTATAAATAGATTTAAACACATTGCAGAATAACTCTTACACTGGAAACACATTAAAATCACACACAACAGAAAGCCTTGTTAGGTCTCACAGATCTTAACTCAGATATGGGCTTTTAACTTGAAGCAAGGAAAAAAAACCTCTAAAACTACAAGTTAAGGCATTTCCTCACTGGAATGGTCCACAGCCTTTGCAGACACTGTAGTGTTACTTTAATCACCATTGTACTGCCTTAGACTTTTCTTTATGTTTCTTCAAGAGGCATTATGAACAATTTGGGCTTTTTTGCCCAGCTACAGAATTATTTAAATGCTAACATTAAGTGAATGGTCAGAAAAGCTCATTGCCACAGTGAATGATCAGAAAAGCTCATTGTCACAGTTTCTGCAGCAATCAGGCTGCATGGCTTCTTTACCTTATGTACCACCATCCTTCCAGGTTCTTTTGGATGACCTCCACGGTGACCCCTTTTTCGAACCCAATCTCATCCTTCCCCTGGCTGGCGTACGGCTGGATAGTGACATATTTCTCTTCTAGTGAGGGGAGAAAAGGCAACATCAGTTAGGGTCAGAATCAGTCCAGCTGTTTTCCTGCACTGCTTGCTTTTAAACTGCTATGCAGCGATTACGTGAAGCCATTACAAAAGGCGGAGCCCTGCTCGGGGGCCCACTGGTTATTTATGCTGACGACATGATAGATAATCAGCCCCTTGCCACTCCCCTGCTGCTGATAATCACAAAATGTTTCCCATGCCAATAATGACACAAAGTCTCCAGAGAACTTCCCCCCCCTTCTTCCCCCTCGTCTCTCTCCAAGTTCCTCGAGCGGGTGAGGGAGAGGATTTGAAGCTGGACTTAACTCCCATACTGTAACTTGACAGAATCGATCTGGCTGCCAAATCAGCCAAGCGTCACCACGGGAGCTCCAGCCAGTTGGCTCTTTGCACACGCACATGGCTGCACAAAGCATTGTGTTACTGAAACCCGAGCGCTGCATCCCGAGAGGGACAGATCTCCCCAGCTCAGAGGGGCTGGCCCAGCACGCTGCTCTCCTTGCACCTCCCAGGCAGCATAGGTCTACAGCAACGAGCTTGCAACAACATTAAAAATGTGACAAAAGAATAAAGGAGGTCTGCGTTTGACAGAAGATGATACAGCATTTGCATTCACGGGTTGTGAAGTGTTTTACAAACACACTTTTGCTAGGCTTCACTCCAGAGAAATGCACGTGCGGCCGTGGTGAAGGAGGGTCAGAACTCAGAACTAAGGCACATACTTCAAAAGCACAGACTGGACTTCAAGTACGGTGTTTGAGCCAAAAATTTAGCATCTCTATCCATCTCCAGCATCCATCCCCCTGCCCACTGGGCAGAGATAAGCACATTTAATAAGAGCAAGCAAATGAGCAGAGCAGAACAGGCACTTGTCAGCATCTTCCTCCACCCACCAGGAGACATTTACTGCAGCATTTCCATCACACTCAACATCAGCCATTTCCTCTGGAGCCTAAAAAATTACAGCTGGCATTGAAAACTTGAACTACCAGCCTTCCTCTGCAGCAGCAGACACAGAAAGTGCCACCAAGCCTTTCTCCTCAACCCAAACTACAGTGCATGTAACAGCAGGCATTTCTGTAGCTAGATGAAAGGCAGGCAAGGCAAGCAATAGTGCCTCAGCCAGCCTTCCTACCCATTTCTACTGCCAGTCACAACAAGGCAAAATAAGGCATGGAAAAGAACAAACAGAAAGCTGACAGTGCACATGAAGAGGCAGGAAATTAAGGGAACCCAGAATTCCTGATCACTGCAGAACAAAGGAGCTATGAGAAGGTTGCAGCAACTTGAAGCAAGCACTCTTCAAGGGGGTAAAACAGACACAACCTGCTGTTTGGTTTTGTGGCCCAACTGCATTTTTTTTCCGGGTGAAGCAATGCAAACTTAATAAAATCCCCAAATGAACCCTTACTGAAACAAAGTAAGTAATAATACCTCAGAAGGGGAAAGTAATGCTGACAGAGCATCTGATGGCACTAAATTCAGCTAAGATACATCTCTGATGTCAAGTTCTCTTGATGGGTCCATTTGGATCCTTCTAATTCTGATGAGGAAAAATCTGTCAGCCTTTGCCACCAAAGGGAAAACACTCTTTTCAGCTCTCCCCTAGGGAGAGTGCTTATCTGTCTCACCACTGGTAAGAAATTCCAGCTAGTTTGTAATTAGTACTACCAGGATACGACATCTTCCCCACAGAAACACTCCACTACAAGATGGACCCTGACGAATGAAACCCAGCTTCCAAGTCACAGGACAATTTTCCTAACTGTGTTTCCACTGTGCATGGCAAAATTGGATGAATTTTCCCTCTATTACAAGTCACTGTTGCAGAAGGAGCAACATGTCTGGTTTCCACAGCACACAAAGCCTTGAGCACTGAACTGAGCTGCAGAAGATTCCTGGGCAGCTAGATCTTGTCCCTGAGAGGGCCAAGGGAAAGTTCAGAGCTGCACTGTCCAGACACACGTTGTTTCAGACACTTCCAGGGATGTTTCTAGGGCAGTAATAAAGAGCTAAGCATATATTTGCTGGGCCTTGGAAGAAAGCCCTGTTTTTTCTATCCCCCATACCAAAGCTGCTTTATAACCCAGGCTATCAGAGTTCACTTTTCCTGCTACAACTACTACAGAAGTTTCTGTGTTTATTCTATTTTTCCTCCACACAAACACCAGTCTCTGCTGTAGCTAAAGCCAGCTACTCAGCTCCTCTTGCTGCAGAGTGGTCTCACTCTTCAGGCACGTGACTTTCCTTCTGCAGACGACAGGGGAGCAGGCCAGGAGTGAGGTGATCATTCCTAGCTTTCAACACAGCTTTCCACACTCCTGCTCCGGCAGGACTTCTCCTGTGCAAGGAACTGAGACAGTGGTCACCCATCAAACCCAATAGCATTTGAGTGCGATCACTCAAGAGAAATCAAAGTTTGGGGTAAGGGTCCTTTGCAAATCAGGATGCAACCACCATCCAAACATTAGAATTCTTCCTCCCACCCACAAAGTATCTTTCTCCATTCCAAATATGGGTAAGTGGCTTTCCAGGGGAAAAAAAAGAAAAAAAAAAAAAAAGAAAAAAAAAAAGGAGAGATCCATGGAAGCTATTACAATAGCCAGCAACTTCTGCAAACACAATTTCTGGCCTGCAGCTATGCATGTGGGTACATATCACCTGTTCATTATTGTCTGCCTTCCAGCCACTGACTCTGCACTTCCCTTCCAGTTTAGTTTAATGGTAAGGCAGAACAGCAGAGATATCCTCAGACTCTTCTCTGGCCACAACTGGCTCAGAAGGACTGACTGTGCTATTGAGGTGGTAGATCTCACATAAAAAATTACAGCCATTTCCAAGATTAAACACGTTTGGTCTCCGTGAGTGCTGCAGGCGATACCTCAAACATACATGAGGTTTGTAACTTAAACAGTCTTCTGGAGATATGGCCCCTCTTCTAAACAAAGTGTACATTCTGTTTTGTTTCTCAAAGATTATCTCTAGCCAGTGGACACTTTGCATAAACCAAGATTTGCTGAAGGGAGCAGGGGAGCTTTCAGTAGTTGTATCACTTAAGAGGACTGATATTCAACATATGGGGTTATTGTTCAAAAGTCTTTAAGAGAAGACATTTGATGCTCCATGACTGATACATAAAGTTGCTGTAAAGACTTCACATAGATAAATGGTTTCATGAGAGAATCAGAAGCGCATCAGACAGTACAACGAGGCTGCTCTGAGTTATAGTGACAAATCTGATATACCAAGCTGGTTTCATTCAGCTTCTGTGACAGGCAATAGAATAAAACACAAGTCAGTGAACCAACCCAGACCTACTATTAAAGTTATATGCCCAGATCTAGAGAGAATAAAAAAGTGTATCATTTTGGTTCATTAGGAACTCAAGAATTACCAGGTAGAGGGGGGGAAAAAAAAAAAGGCAAAAGGATAATTTGATAATTCTCCAGCTGCAGCTTCTGTTACTTGTGGAGGTCAAGAGGGCAGAATAAACTTTACTACATGCTACAAAGCACATACACCAGTTAAGAGGCTCCACTTTTTAAATAACGGGATGAAAGTCCTACTCTCCCTCCAAGGTGAAAATTGCAAGCAGACACTTCTGTTCTTAGTGAGTGACATCCAGAGATCTATTAATAGCTCAAATAGCCAATTTCACTTATGTTTCTTTATCACTAATTTGCATGTCAAAGATACCTTCCCCAGCGGAACTGATGGAGGCTCTGGAAATTCAGCTGCACTAGTAAATCTGAACAAGGCGTGTGTGAAGAAGCAAAGCCTGTTTGGCAAAGAACTACAAGCCTGTCACATCATGCATTATCCAACTGAAACCTACTTGGGTTGAAAGGAAAGGATTAGCACGTGTCATTCTCCCCCCTTCCCAGCCACAGGCACTATGTAAAATACGCACAACCAGAATTTTTGCACTATTTGTACTACCCAACTCATATCACAGTGCTCTGCCCAGCCCTCCCAGACACTCCCAGAGCCCTCCCTGGCAGCCCGGGGCCCAGTTCACTAGTTATAATTATTACTTCTCTATCAACCTTTCTTCTCTTTCCTTTCCTCCTTCCCAAATAAAGGAAGGCTTCTGTTTCAATCTGGTTCTACCTAAAGTCACCTGAAGAAATACAGTAGGGTCTTGGGGCCAAAATATAGGGACAGATCTTGGTGGATTACTGGGAAAACAGTGTGGACAGCAGAGGACAGTACCCATGCGCTTGGAAGTGCCCCCAATACTACAGAGAGGGTTTTTTCTAACAAAAAAGATTTCCTCCAGAAAATGTAACACAGGTCTGGCTGTCCAGCTGGAAGGTGTGCACAGACACAGGACAAAGGATTTGAGCCGTTCAATCCCTGTGTTACAGTCACATACACAATGTGGTCTGTACAGATGCACGCAACAGACCTGGCACAAGGAAATCATTATTATTTGACAGTTATGGATCACTCTTCTGCAAGCCACAAACATCTAATATCTTTCTGTCACTACTAGAAGAGGACAAAAGAAGCAAAAAAAAAGAAAAAAGAAAACAAAAAACCCACCAAACCAACAACACAACCATTTTTTGTTCCTCCAACAACATCACAGTATTCTGCTGAGGCCTTTCCTATAAACAAATAGCAATAGCTTTAAAACTAGAAGGTCACTTTAAAACCAGTTTTTGAATGCATGCCTAGTCCTGCAGCAGCAGAGACCATTCCCCTTTTCCTTCCTTCATCCTGCCTTGCACTTGTCACCTCTCTTTGCACAGTTCATGACTCTTTCACAAGATGGATGAGAAGCCAACCTGGCCAAGGAAAAGTCAGTATGACCGTAAGTCTGGTTTGGTTCATTGCAGATTTGCAATGGAAAAGGGAAAATGCTGGGGAAGATGACGCTGGTTCTCTCAGTGGTTACACAAACTCTGTGTAAAACTGCTTTCTCTACTAAGGCAGTACAGTTTCTATGCAGCTTCACTTAACTTTGAGGAAAGAGGCCTATTTCTGAGACTGCTGGAAGCAGAGTCAAGGCAACTCGTACAAAATTTGATCTAAAACCTGGCTAGGATAGTTTAAGAATGCCCACGTGTCTTCTCCCACCCATTTTAAGATGCACCTTAATGAACTGCAACATTTCACATAAAAAGAATTTATAATACAGCTCTTAAACCATTGCATGATTTACAGCTGAGCAAGGTGACGTGTAGGCACTCTGGCAATGCTCACCAAATAGTAAAAGGTCATCTCTGCAGCCATTCAGTATAATGAGGACTGAAATATTTTTTCTATCTTGCCCAGGCTGTTCACTGGCTATGATACCACACACTGGCTGCAGAAAAACAAGGGATGCTACATTTAACCTGATAAATTTTAGAGAACTTAATGTTATTGACATTTATTTTTGGATGATGGCAGCAGACCTTGACAACAGTGTTTTATGTTTGTCCTTTTTAATAGGATTGCAGACTTGTAAATAGAGAGTGAGCATAAGTGTACATTCCAACGGTACTTTGGAGCAGGGACTATTTCCAAATAAGTTTTCTTTTGTTTCACCTGCTGTATTTCAATATACTACTAAAAGGGGAGTCGCAAAAGAATTTTTAAGCATTGGGCATGACATTTTCCATATCAGGTGACTTGTTAGGATGCCTCTCCCATAGGAAACACCTCAGGACAGCTAACATGATGCTCCATTTGCTCCTGAAGAAATCGCACCTACTTGAGCAAGACACTGAACTTGACAGCCCATGAGGCTCCTCCAATCCCATCTGTCAAACCAGAATTTCACATTTTACATGTGTGCTTGCGTGCACACACACACACACACTACACATTAAAGTTATGAGGTGTCTTGAAAAGGCAACTTGGTCCCTCCTCTGGCTGTCTGGATTTATACTTACTGTCAGGTCAAGGAAAGCAGACCTACAGTTTTACTGCTCAAGTTGTAACATAGAGCTTTAGTAGCACTTTCCAAATCTTCCTTATTCAATCTTCCCGATTCCCTTGGCACTGATTATTTCAGATTCCTCCTAGTCTATCACCAAGGTGACAGCCTTGCCCCTACATTTTCAAAGTCCTCTACCACTGCTGCTCCTCAGTGCCAGAGCCCTAATCCAACCCTTCAAGCCTTTTTGCATGGCCACCTCCTGCCTCCTTTGCTCCCTCCCCAGCTTTGCAGCACACTGCTCTTGCCAAGGGCTCCTACCAAGTGCATACCCAATTCTGTTGTCCCATCTTTAATTTTCAAGCCTATGTGCTGTTCCTGGCTTTAATATCCTACTACACACTCTCTAATGTTCATGTGGATTTCCCACTCCTTCAAATTGTGTGATCCTTTCCAACTCAGCCTCATGCCTTTCTTATGATGCCTCATCAGCCTGAGCAGGCTCCTTTCTCAGTGGTATCAAATAACCTGAAACTCTCAAATCCTTCCTAAAATAAGCCTTACCTACCCTGATTTCCTGCCTTACCAAACAAGCTTACTTTGGTTCTTCTCTGAAAGCTTTTAAAAATAGTAAATAAGTATCACTTTCCACTGTGAAAACCCCTTTGGCAGCAATAAGATGCATGCCAAATTGCCACTTGCCCAGGTTCCCTTGATGCACAGATCTCCTCCGCTTTGTTTAGGCTGTAAACTCTTTGGGACAGGAACCTTGCCTTTAAGCAGCTAAAACACCACACCACGTTTCCAGCCCTGCATAATCAGTCTCATCCTCCCCAGGCAAGCGGCCAGTGCTCCTACATTTCTGCTTGCAAGCTCTGAGCGCCCCATTTCGCACAGCTCTCCTTCACCTCTGTTCTGTAAGTTTGCTCTTTTCTGCCTCCATTAATAAGCGTGGAAGTTCTCTGCAGTGCTTCAGGAACCAACCAAATAAGGGAGTCATTTCCTCTGCTCAGCTGGTGCTTGTGCATGCCCCCAACTTGCTATGACCCCATCCTTGTTTGATATGCTGGTAGGGGAAGGGGGGAATTGGGCTAGAAATTAGCCAATTAACGATTTCTCAGCAAAATGCAACAGCCCCAAACCTACATCTTCCAAACCACAGAAGAATTTTCTTTCAAAATACTTTCCCCTCAGTCAGCAGTCTGCACTCGCCCTCCCCCACTCCTCCGCTCCACCCCCCCTTTGTCAGACCTGCTTCTGGAAAAAGTCTCGCTGTTCCAGAAAGCGATGCATTAATTCAACATGGACTTTGTTTTACTTGACTAAATATGTAGCAGAGAAAATAACTGTCCAGTGTTATCAAATGTGTTCATCTGCAGACAGGAGCTTTTCAGCCTTTGTCCTTCTTTCCACCGCCACTACGCCTTTTTTGTTTTAAATAACAGAAAACTTTATGTCAACAGATAGAAAAGAACAATAATGACATTTCTTCCAAACAGTTTTGTATTGCGCATGCTCTTTCTTCAACCAGCAAGAGGCAATAAACATTTACTACTTTCCTTGGAGAACAGAGGGGGGAAAAAAAACCAACCAAAGGAAAGAACAAACTAAAGTCTGAAGCTGCTCTGTGCTAGTTTAACACAGCAGTGACACTCATAGCCTTCTCCTGTGAGTGACAAACATTTCACCAGCATCAAGGAAAAGCAGAAAAAGAGTGAAAACAAAGGGAGAAGACCCGTGGGTAATAAGGGGACTGCCAAAGAGAGCAGAGCAGTTCTTGTGAGACACAGGAAAGGGTAAAAGTGCACAAGCAGACCAGCCAGGCTGGCTCAGCAGAACTGATCAAATGCTCTTTCCACAGCTGGAAAATTGGCTGCAGAACCACCCACCTGGGCTAGGACATGGGGTTCCAGTATCAAGAGTGACTCAAGATAGGGTTCAAGTACCAAACCCACTGGATTACATGGCTGCCTTCTCTCTGCACACTGTCCATCTCTCTCTATAAAGGTCCTGCTCTCCCTAAGACAGACAAGCAGCTAGAAGGCCTATAGTTTCTAACTTTTTCAATGAATAGCTTATTCCTTGTGCTAGGAGCTACTCTTAAATAACAGGCTCATTTGGCAGAAATTCAGCCCATATGTCACTCACTGTACAGTTGGTATAAGTAACTTTAAAGTACTTTCCTGCATTGTAACAGGATGTGTGTTGGGCACAAAACCAAAGCAGCAAGAACTCATGTCAGATATCTGCCATAAAAGACAAGCACGTAAATCCCCAGTTTTACCAATCAAACTGTAAAAGTACAAATGACTTTCCATTAAATTAGCCTGTAAACAATCTTAAGTTCCCTTCCAGGGGAAGTTCCAAAGAAATACATGGTTGGAATTAACCCAGTACAGAACATGAACTCTACAGCTTGCAGGTCTAACCAGTGTCAAGACTGAGGAAAACTATAAACTTTCAGGCTTCTTCTCACAACCTGTATTTGTATTACTGGAGTTTCATAATGTATAGGAAAAAGTTTAGAAAATGTACCACATTTAAAAACATTTATCATTAAAAAAAATTGCAAGCTTTGCAGCTACATAAGAAACATAAACCAATGTAATCTCTTAGATCTGGGCATACCACAGACCATTTTAAAGAGAAAAGTTCAGCAACAAAAGTAATCTGTTTCTCTTTGTAGAAACAGACTACAGCTGTTCTCTTTGCAGGTTTTTTTAGCTTTAAAAAAAGGAGCCCTGCCATGATATTCAATAATTTGTCTTTCATGTTTCCTACTCACAGATCCAGTAACATTGCTTCCAAATATCTGAAGTTCAGGAATGCTTAGCCTCTTCAAATGGTTTTGGTAAGGGTAGAAAAAATAAGCCATATGTTACCCCTAATAATTCTCTTCTGTTAGGCAATCTGTAACAGGGAAGCAAACACCCATCCTTTTTGCACTCAGGCTTTCCCAGTGCTTTTAGTATCCAAGTTACTTAGAAATTCCTGGCCTTCAGAGACAATGCTTAATTCCTTCAGTTCTGGCCTTAAAATGATTCTATCGCAAACCTAGTTGACAAAAATGCTTATTGGTGGTATCCAAGTGTAAATATAAAGGGAAGCATCCTTTACAGCCTGCTTTTAAACTCCAGCAAACTCTCAGAGCTAACCCTTCCAACAGCAGGGACTATCTCAAGCAGAATATCACTGGGTGGGAAGAATTTCAGCCAACATATTTAATTGAGTTTATTTCCAAGGAAGAGGCCAAGTGGGGGAGGGGAAGCTGTTTTGCTTGTATTGAACAATTCTGGCAGCCTCCTGTTCTAACAGCTCAAGTTCTGTACTTTGGAGCAGGGACTTGGAGGTTGGCAAGGGGGTGCATGTGTGCACTTCATGCATTCTGCCATTTCAGTGCAAACCCACCCAAATTTGGCCTTATTAGAAGTCTTTTGGGCTGGGATGGGAGGGAAAGAAGGGACAAAAATCTCTCCTGATCTCATATAAACTGTGCTCTGCTAGAGAACAGCAGGCTGGAGACCCAGAGAGACTCGTACTCTCAACAACTGCAGTTTGGAAAGCGTAGATGTCTGTACAGGCTACAGCTATGCCAGATGATGAAGCCACTGTCTCCAACCTGTGCCCAGACATTCAAATCACTTTCTTTACTTTCAATGAGCCTGCTTTTGTAAGAACTCTCTAACCTACTATTTCTGATGACATTAAACAGCTTATTTTTAGCCAGCCTGGCTAGCTGTGGCTGAAATACATTGGAGAGACATTACAGAAGCAGCTCAGCCACAGACGGTGCCCCAAACCTTGGAGAGAATTATAGAATGCCACAGTTTGTGCCAAGATTTAGTTCGAGTTAAAGCACATATTCTCCAACACACTCAAAACCCCAGCCCTGTTTGGGCCTAAAGGGAAGAAACTGTCATGAAGCAAGAAAAAGGCAGGGATGGAAGAGATCAGGGGAGCCTCTGGTGGGGAGAACTGCCAGGGAAGACACTGGCACTGGTCAGAGGGCAGGTCTGCAGAAGATGCACACAGACAGTGGGCATCAGAAAGCAAGAGCGAAAACTTGGGAATGCAACTTAGGTTCTTGAGTCTTACCAGCTGACTGTGCTAAGGGACTGGTCATACAGTCTTAATGTTTTATGGAGTTTTGTTTGCAACATTGTATGAATATGAAAGGATATATTTGTTTACTCCTGTAAACAAATCGTTTAGAAAATGGATTCCCACAAATTCTCCCAGTTAAATTGCCAAGAAGCATCTGGCAGAGTTTTACAAAGCAAAATAAGTAGCTCTCAAACTCTTGGGGTACAGAACTAAGCATGTGTGCTTACAAGGATTATTTTTTTTTTGTGCCTTTAGGGTGCACTCGATGGCTGAGGAGCAAGACCTCGTCTTTTGAAGGCAGTTCCAGTTGCTGTAGGGTCAAGCTACAGTAGAAAGAACACTGCTCTTGTTATTTTGGTTTCCTCAATAACAATTGGAAACAAAATTAAAGGGTCACTGAAAAGCTTTGTGTGCCTGAGACATAGGAGACTGCACATAGAACCATCATCAAATCCAGGAGAAGGTAGATTTGCTACTTTAAAAGTACATTCGCTCCTTAATAGGAAAAGGCATCTTTTCCTCAACTGGGAATCATCTCTGGTGCTTACACTTAGATCCATTCCCTCAGTAAGGTTGCCTGAAAGCTACACAGAGGTGCAAATGTGCTTTGCCCCCTTCTTTGCTTTTTCAAGTGCAACAAATACTATATCTGGATGATTTTGCAAGTGAAGAAGGACACAGAAAGAGGTACCTTTACTCTGGGAAAGATGATTCACATGCACTGGAGAAATACATAGGTTGGAAGGCTCCTTAGACTTTACAAACACAGCTTCACCAAAAACAAAGTGTTCCTCCCACCCTGCCATGCTCGCTGTTACACCAGGAAAAGCCACCAAAAAAGTTAAAAAATTGAAATGCTGCTACTGGTGGTATTTTGAACACCTAAAAATGATACCAAGAACTCCCAGAAGTTCTGAACTCTCTCTTTTAGTACCATGCACCACTTGCAAGGAAGAGAAAGGACTGAAACCAGAATGATTTTCATCTTTCCACACCACCATATGCTTTTCCAGCGAGCACATCTCTTACCATGGCTTTTTGGCATTCAATCCACTTTAACAGCCCTGAAAGTATCACTTGTGCTTATTGAGGGAGGAAAGACTGAGTACAAATATGCCCAAAGTTAAAACACAACAGATGTGAGCTTCCCCAACAGCACGAAGAGTCAGACTGCAGAGCTCCCCTTGGCTCCCAGCCTCCAGCTCCTGGGGTGCCTAATCCTGGCTCCAAGACACCCTCAAGCTGAAATCCACAGATGAACTCTGGAGCTTTGGCCTCTCTCTACCAGAGTGCCAAAGATGCAGATCCCAACACACAACAGCTGAAGCTGCAGGGTTGCTTTTGGAGCACCCTCAGAGGCTGGTGCCATAGGAAGCTATGAATTCACCTCGACTCTGCTGCCTGTTGACTATCCCGCCCAGCGTCCATCGCCGGTCCAGGCGTCTCAGGTGAGCCTTGCGCCGCTTAGAAACTAGTTTGGAACATGGACGGAGACAAAACAAAGAGGGAGAAAAAAAAAAAGAAGAAAAAAAAAAGATGGAGGGGTGAGGAATCAAAACAAAACATGGCATTTACAAGCACTGGTCTTGTTAGCAGGAATGGGTTATGTGGGATGCAGATGTTTCATTTTAGTTTGTACAGTGCAATGGAGTAAGTTAGCTTCTTGAGCCTGAGCAACAGGAACCACACAGAACTGTAACAAATTGCAACTCTCACTATTGGCGTCCCCCCTCCCAAAAAAAATAATAAAAAAACAACCCCAAAACTCAAAAAACTTATACCCTCCCTCAACAAAAGCTGCACAAATAAAGACAACTTACCCAAGGAGGGTGCAGTGGCAGTTGCATCTCCTAATTTGGCTGCCTTATCTTTAGGGAACTCAGTCTATTGCATATGACATCAAACCCAACAGGGATCTAACCCTCTCCAAGCATAATCATCACACTATAAACAAATCCAGGGGGAAAAAAAAAAAGCAGCCCCTTGCACTCAGGAACAGAAACCAAGTGAAAAGTGTCTGATGCGTCACTTTGCTTGCAAGACTTGCAATCACTGCCACAGCTAATTCTCATGATCAAAACTTCTAATACACAGATTACAAATGTAAGCAAAAACCTAACCTTGTAACTATTGCGCAGGCTCAAGAAGCTAACAAGCCAGGAGTGTTAGCTACACACTGAAACAATAATTTATGCTTTAAGTATAAACAAAGACAAGACACTTTTATGGAAGTGGCATTGTGAGAGCAGCTGTGCACAGAGGACACCACTTATTTTCTGGATCACATACTTAGATGTGTACTCATTTCCTCCTTCTGCCTGTACAGGTGTGAATGACACAGGACCAATTGGACTGGTACAGAAACAGAGACAAACACTTCTGTTCTTCCACTTAAGGGCTTTCGTGTTAATTTGGCAACAACCGCAGGAGTGCTTGATGTTGCCACAAAGCAATGCAAAATATTGCATGCCAGCAATGCCTGAAGTACAAACACAATGATTTGGTGATGCTGAGAAGCTGTTCATAAATTCTGATATCACATCATTGATTACCACTCAATTCTTTTTGTGTGCACTTATTTAGGGAATATATCCTTATGCTGGAGTAGACACTATTGTCTTCTAGACACCAATGTGTAAAAAGTTTGCCCCCAACTTTCTTAATTGTCTCACCACAGAGTAGGCACCATTGTCTTTTAGAACTATGTTCTGTAGACACTCAGGCACAGCAAAATTATTTTATTGGGGAATCATTAGCTGAACAAGAGAAAAAACCCCAAAAAACTCCAGAAAACCCCACTTCACCAAAATGTGGATTTTGATTTTCTGTTCTTTATCAGGGCATAGACCTGTCAGGGGCTTAGACCAGACTTCTGCACACAGTTCACTCTCCTCAGTTTCTCCCCTTCACTGAAAATCCTAAACCTCTCCACATCGCCGTAAGCAGAGATGCAGCGAATGGTGTTCAACAGATACAATATCTAATCTGTGGTACTCTGTACTTCCCCTTCAATCCCATGCTGGTCAAAAAACAACCACAAATTTTCAGAGGAGCTGGATATCAAGTTCACAGACAGCTGTGGTTTTGGCTAATGGAAATCAGTGATCTTCTTGGAAGACCCAGGTGGGACAGAAGATGAGAGGGTTTAGCCTGGTGACTTTCTCCACATCACCAGAACATTGGACTGACAGTTACACACAGGCTACACAAGAGGCAACATGGGACAGCTCAACAGACATATAGATTTTAGCAGAGAGAGAAGTCAAATTCACAGTAAGGTTGCCTGCATTGCAGGTTTCTAAACAAGAAGGGCGGAGATGAAAGATGTTGAAAGTACAGGCTTGCAGGAAGGAGGGATGTAGAAGGGGTAGAAACTGGTTTCAGGTGTTGACACAGAAGTTGCTCACAGTGGGAGTTTGGAGGATCTGGTCATCCAGGAGCACCCCTTGAAAACAGTGGGTCACGCAGATCCATCACACCATCCCCTCAACATACGACCATCTCCAGTGACAGCCCTTTTATAACATAATGATACTTTTATATGAGTCAGGGTTTTTTCCTCCTTTACGATACTGAATTTTGCCATTTGATCACATACTTGGACTTGACTGGTCATGCCACATTTAGTCACCAAAAGGTTGTTTATCATCAAGGGTCTAAACCTTTCCTGAGAGCATTCTAACATGTTTACATTATCAGCTCCTGTAGCTGTTGAATCCTTCTTTAGATTGCTTTCTGAATGTTTTCCAAGCCTTGAAAGATGGCCTTGGTCTAAACACAGGCCCAGGCAGCGGTCAGCTGTCTGCCTTCATCCTGACAAAAGATGTTGTGCAGACTCAGGTGCAGGCTCAGATGCAGGGAGGAAACACTTTCGTGTTTCTCAGGGAACAGACTATTTAAACAGAGACATATGGAAATATAACTGCTACGTAGAGGCAGAATTATTAGCAGGCTGTGCTCAGTACCTCCTTATCTTTACAAGCTCTGCCGCAGCAGAGCAGAGTTGTGGATCTGCCTGGCTTGTGGACTTGTTCCAGGCCTGTGCAAATGGCGAGGCCCAAGAGCCTGATACAGGAAGCTCTTACATCAGGTTTCTGCCCTTTCAAAATTGGGTGAGCACAGATTGCACAGTTGCAGGAGGTCAACATTTGCTGGAGTCACTCTAAAACTTGTACGAGCTCTAAAATCCGGGGCTTTGGGCACTTAATCCACTTAAAGTGCCTTCCTCTTTAGTTATATCAGAGCCCCCCTCTCCTGCCTACCGAGGGAGCTCGCAAGTTTTCTAAGTAAATTCACTTTTATATGCTTTTTTCAAGCAAGTGAATCCCAATCATTCTTTCCTCCCTTATGAAATAATTACATGGAGAAGAATAGCCCAAGTAAAGAAGAGCTGGAGGGGGGAAAACAGAGAATGTAAGAAGTCTCAGTTTATGTAGTTAGCAACATAAACCAAAGTTACTACAAAGCAAGTGAAAGCTGGGGCACATCAAAGCAACTGTGGCGGTAACACAATTAGATTCATCACAGAGATGGAACTGAACAGAACAGGAAGAACAGTCTTGGGTTTCAGCGTATGTGGGTTTGGAGTAAGGCCAGGAGCAGGACTGCTGACCATGGGTGAAGAGAGCAGCGTAATGGATTAATAGGGACCGAGAGGAAACAGGTAAGGAACATTTGATGGATTTTCCATTACCCAGGACAGACTGCTCTGTGGCAACATCCCTCTGCAGAGTACACTTCAGAGGGCAATATGAAAGGTAGAGGAGCTTGAAATGAAAGCAGTTTCAGCAATAAGGCTGTCAAGCACGCACCATATTTAAGAGTCAGGAAAAGGGAGAAAGCTATAGACCAGCAGACAAGGCATTCTTCAATGCTTGAAGACAAGAGCAGATAGCTTTTGTTCTTTACTAACAAAGAAATTTTACTAACTTGCTTTTGCATCCACTAAGACGTTGCATCATACCAGACTGGTTCCTGGCCTACCAGGCTACAGCCAGTCTGCCCTTAAACCTGAAGTGACCCAGGATATGGGTAGACTTGAGCAGAGAAAAACAGAGACAAAGATTTCAGTAAGCCACAGATGTCACTCCTAGAGCCCAGCACAAAGTTATATTTTGCCTGTGTGCTATTTTAATGGGCAGATGGTCACCCCAACACATCTCTAAGCCTCCTACCTGTGCTAAGGAAAGGTCAGCTGAGTTTCCACATATATTTTACATAGGTGTCACGTCAAGAGGACCTACATTTAGCAAGAGATTCATTAGAATGGAGTAAATAATAATAAAAGTGTCCTCTGTACACAGTTGCTACATGAGAAATCCATTAAGATGTGGTTAGTCTTTCATAATGGAACGGAGGAACATGAAGGGCTGTACTGTTCCATTTATGGAGCCTGAATTAAGCATATTTAACTTAAAAAAAAAAAAAAAGCAGCAGTGCAGCTAAGTACATATACATGACAAATGACATCTCACTTTCAACAGAATGAGACCACACCAAATAAAATTACCTTTTCACACAACCACAGACCACAGCAAACAGCAGCAAAACTAGTTTCAAAGATTAGTTTAAAAAAAATTAATAAGAAGCAACCATTAAAGTTAAATCTCACTCCTTTCAGTGGTCTGTGGCTCTATCATGCATCTTCTTCCAATTAGAAGCTCTCACTTGTATAATGTTTGCAAACAAGCCATGCAAATTCTCTCCTTCCATGGACACTACCAGAAAAAACTGCTTGGACTTGCAAATAAGTTGTTTGTATGCTTTTTAAGAGTATTACAATGAACATTATTTCAGCTTTTGAACCTTTTGCCACACTCATAGTCCATGCTGGTCACAAAGGAATTACAGGCACAGTACTTCACTCCACTTTCTTCTGCAACAATTTATCTACTGATACAAGATGGGAGAAGAGGTTACTGCACTCAATTAACTGCCACAAGTGGCAGCAAGAGTTTGCCAAAATTTCCTCTGGGCGAAAAAAACATAGACCAAGGGAATACCAATTTTCCCTTGATAAGAAAAAGCTTTCCATACCTTCCCCAAATTTAGATGTGTTGATATCAGAGTCATCTCTGGTTCCATTTTGGGATTCCAGGTATGTAGCAGGGACCCAACCCTGCTCCTCTGCTGTGCTCACAAACCACCAACCTACAAAAAGAAATAGAAGTTGCTCAGTCAACATTACAAGGATCAAGAATAGTAAAATGCTACCAAGAAGATGGCAGTGTCATCTGTACAGGTTGGAGTTATGCTGCAGCTTCTTAGAATGAGAGGGTGCTTAGTTCTATTACACCATTTCTATTGGATACTCTCCAGTGGTAAAGAAGTGCACAGGCTGGCCTCATGTAAAAATGGGGTGCAGCAGAGCAAATATCAATTTATTTTAAGAAACTCAAAGTCTGACCAAGACAGCTTTGATTCAAGTTACATAATTCAGTGAGGCTAAGCTGGTCTTGCCATATGTACATTTATAGTAATAAAACGCTTTGTGACTATACATATACATGAACGAAGGTGAAACAGCACAAACACTGCCCACATCCTAATATGAAGTACTACAAAGTCAAATGATGGAAACAGAAAAGACTTTAGTAGAAAGGCACAAATTTCAAAACAGGATACAAAAGTGCTTCAAGAACACTTGTAACCACAGCTGGTGTTTAACAAACATGATCTGAATTCAATGCCTTGAGAAGCTGGAAAGCACTGAACAGAACAAAAATGAGAGAGAAAAGGTAACTGAAATGTGACTTCAGGCCACAAGCACCAGTTGTCTTCCCTTCTGAGCATCAAAGTTTCTATTACTATCTATGAAAATGTTAAATACTCACCAACAATATGGATATAACCTTTAAGTCATATCTGTGGATGGATGAGTAAAACTATAGGCAAGCCAACTTCGGACTAAATACATTCTAACCATTAACTATCCTTGCTTCTTTTCTTGAATCCTCCACTAGTTTTGGTGTAGACTCATGCACCCAAGAATCTGTTGCTCTCAGATACAAGCACAACTAGATTCTCCTTCATTCAGATGAGGTTCAGGTTAAGATAACAGGACAATAAAAAGTCTAACCGGTAAGCAAATCACTTCTGTTGTTTTCTGTAATCTCCCGTTTTCCACCCAAAACCACATGCTCCTTTGTCAGGACAATGCAAACTATTGTCCAGTACCAGCCTGCCAGCCTCCCCAAAGGGAGCTGGGAAAACTGCTATTTCTGTACATGCACCTCAAAACAGTTTAAAGACTTGAATGGCTTTCATAAACACACCAAATTTCACAGAAGCGTCCCAAGCCTGCCTGGATTGTGCAAAGGCACCATCTTGGTCTGTAAGTAGAGGGGCACTAACATTAATTAGTTTATGGTGGCGCAAAGCCCTGAGCCATGCCATAGCCACACAGCCCTCCCACAGCCGGGGGAAGGGAAGGGAAGGGAAGGGAAGGGAAGGGAAGGGAAGGGAAGGGAAGGGAAGGTCCTGCGCTGGGCTCTGTGGCCGTGCCACAGACAACTGCCTTTAAAGCGAAAAGCCACCCTCCTGAAACAATGCTCAAGTGTTCATGCTAAGAGTCACCCGAGTTCATACCAAATCCTGTCACGGAAGATTTTACCAGAGAACGGTAGCTACAAACCCCATTTTCCTCCCTGGGGCACGTGGCTGGGAGACAATGTGCACCCGCCAATAAACCCTCACTTGCCTCCATGCACCTCCTAGGCAGCTCTATTTATTTACTCTCCAAACTCAGACAAGGACTTCCATCTTCTGACCCAGTGGAGGTTTGGAAACTTTGCTTCACAAGGCTCATGGTTGGAAAGTTTAAATTTAGTTATTCTCCCTCAGCAGGAGGTGGGTTCTCCTGCCATGAAGCCCACAGCAGTGAACATGCAGGATCTGCCAGACCGTTTCAAAAACACGTCTTCATGGTTCTTCCTTATTTCACCCGTAACTTACCGACATGGGTAGCAAACACAGTTTAACATTCACTTATAATTAGGCACAAAATGCGAGAAGCTGGCTTTCAGCTGATATCAATTAGACTGGAATAGTTTATGCAAACTCTTCCTAAGAAAGAAATTAAACTCAATTGCAAAAAGGACTTGCCTACGCTTAAAAATGCACATTGGGGCCAAATTCAAATCATGGTAAAACCTTCTTTGGAGAGCTGGATCACACTTCCCTGACGCCAACCCAGCACTAGCCCATTTCACAATACAGCTCCTCTGGTTTGGCTCACTGAGCTGCACTGTGGCCTCAGAGCAGAGTTTAGGTCTTGTGTTTGGGGCCATAGAGTAGCTGGGCCTCCACCCATTTAAACAGGGCTCCCTGCTAAAAGAAAACCCCTCATCCCCATGCCTAAGCATGCATACATCCTCACATCACTGTGTCTCCCCACCGCCAATCCCAGCTCCTGAGAGGCCTCGGCAAAGGAACCCTCACAACTCTGCTGTTCTTGTGAACAGGATCCAATGTAATGGCTGAAGGGCAAATCACATTTGAGCCAGCTTACAGTAAAATAACTCGACCAAATCTACTGCCAGTGCAGAGAGAGCATGTAACAGTCCAACTGGGGTGCTAAGCAGCTTTGGTTCTTCAAGCCATGACTAAGGCTAAAACTCCTCATTGTCACAGAACTCATGAAAGTTATCATTTCTTTCTAATGATTTGCTTTATAAAGAGCGTGCAAGGGTAAAGCATAGATGAGAAATCTCCACAACTGAGAAATCAGCAGCATTTGCCCAAGTTCAGGGGAAAACAGCCCCCACTCTGAAATTCTCTTCTCCCCTTTCAAGCTTGCTTTTCAGAAAGACAAAAGAAAGGCTTTAACATGGCTTGTTGAAATAGCACATCCCCAGGGGAAAAAAAAGGTGTCTTCCTTAAACAACCTGAAAAACTGAGAATACTGAGAAACTTTCAGCAACACACCCTGGCAGCAGAGAAGTCACAAGTAGATACTCAGAAGCAAGACATGCAAGGTCTTAGAGCAGCCAAGCAGACACTGCAGTGTGACATTCCCTTAGGAGACCAAAACTGAATTATGAAGGCACATCCAAACCATAAGCTTACAGAAAAGAAACTACAGCATAGTGCAAGAATTGAGTCCTAGCAGAAAATGGCTGCAGCGCAGACAAGTTCCTCAACATAGCCCCTGCATGACAGCCACAAACTGCAAAACTCTGCCCTGCTGATCATGAAGTACTTGCTCTGCACCATCCCCTCATTAGAAGCATTAGGGCAGCTGCCATCTGGTACCACCACCCCTTCTCCCACCTACCCCCAGGTTCATGGGTGTTCATGGTTTGCAGGCAAATTAGCTAGACTGGTCTTAGTTTGTGACAAGATAGCGCTGGTTTTCTGCAAATAGTCTCTTGTCCCCTCCCCTGCCACCTTTCCCAACCCAGAGCATCACAAAAACGTTGTTAGAAAACTTGCTTTTGAAACACAGAACAAAACTGCATTTATTTTGAGTTCTCCCTCTATGTTGGAGTTGAGCTTGACTTCACAATTCATTATTAAAACCATTCTGCAGCAACATCTGCAGGGAATTATGTAAAGTTATCTCTGTGCATTGCCAAGCCAGTCTGAGGTTCACTCTTGCATTCACACCATCTGTAAAAATTAGGCAGTGCTTTACAGCTTGAGTTAACCCTTACAGATGCCCCTCTCTCTCAGGCATCAAAACACAACTCTAAGGCTGATGTGGTATGGATGTCTAGACTGAGGTTCATCAGCCCTTGTCTCTAAAGAGGATTTAAAGGGAGTTTGAGTCTCACGGAAGGCATGTAGGGAACTGTAGCCACTGTGCCCAGACCAAGCTCAACCAGAGCTTTGCTGCATTACTCCAACAGCCTTAACGCAAACCCAAGAACACACATTTTTAAGGTAGGAGTGCAATTTTCTCCCCACATATGTTGCTGTTTTGGTTGACATCTGTCAGCATCCCTTGCTGCAAAATGCAAGATGCCTCCACACTCAGAGAGTCCATTTAGGCTCAGATAACATTCAGACATTTTACAGGTTACCAAGAAGTGACTGCTTTCACTTGACATATATACACATGGCAAGATGATGATTGCAAAATGGATTTGGTCACACAGGAGAACAACTAAATGACAAAAAGACTTTGATTCTAAAAAATCATATTCTTGTTTTTAATTTTATTCCCAGTCCTCTTCCCAAAAGACTTTTACAAAAACAAAATTAAGCAAATGTTAACCACAACACGCACCACGGGAAATTACTGGAACAGTTAAAGGAGTACATTTTATGAAAGTTTTGCTTATCTTTACATGCATCCTTACCCATCCATCCTTCAATATTGTCCCTTTCTTCACACCAACAGGGAATCAGCTATTTCCATTGAAGCCTGCCTGATCGTAAGCTGCTACAAATCACTTTCAGAAATAAATACATAAAATTGCAGGATCATGCTGAACATTGGTTTCTAATACTCTCCTCAGCCATTAATTTCTCTATAGATTTTATGAGCTCAACTAAAGTAAACAAGACTGATAGCAACACCGTTGGGCATGGATATTTCTCCTGCATGAGAACACATTCTTCTAAACAAATACTTAAATAACACTCCATCTCTCAAGAGTCTTGAAAAAATCCCACTCAAGCAGCAGTCTGGTACATTTGACGTGCACTCTTTGGGCTTCAGAGAGCTGCTCTTTTTTAAGTCCTTCTTCCTTGGAACTATCTCTTGAGATATTTTTTTGATCCAACAACATAAACTGTCCTACAAAGCAGTACTAGATGCACTTAAGTTACCTCCAGACCTGTCACACAGACCTTTTCATGCCATCAGCTGATTACTTCCCTTCAGAGATATGATCTGCTTCATTAAAAAACAGCTAAGAATATTGCTGCACAGTTGAAGGCACTTGTTTTTTCTAGAGCTTGTCCCACACATTACATATATCTTTGATACACACAGGGCAGACAATTGTAATTGCCTCTGACAGACCTCTTAGGAATACGTAGAAGCAGAAATAGAAAGGCACTGGGAGTAGCATTTTACAACAGGGGTTTTCTGCAGTACACTTATGCTCACCCCCACCTCTGTGCCCATATGCTGTTAGACACTACTGGGGGCCATGCTGGCTCTGCTCTCTGTAAAGGGCTATTTCAGTTCCACACTTGGAAAACGCACTAGGTTGAAACCACTTAATTCATATGAAGGCCAGTGTTCAATTTCTGAGAATTTTATCCTTATGACTCACAGAAGAGATATCTTTCTCTTAAATATGGAGATACATGTAAGAGGTCTTTCTAGCATAGATCTGACTTTAGTTTAGGGTACAGACGTCTGTGCATGAGTCACTGCAAGGCAGACTAAGGCTGTCTTCTCAGGATTAATTATTAAAGCTGGTGAAATATTAAAGGCAGCTTTCACCTCAAAACAAAATGTTTTCCAGCCTGTGTGCACTGCAGACTTCACTGCAACCACTACTCAACAACGAAGCCATGTTTGTCTCACTTTGAAGATGAAAGTGGGGCTCAGAGACATGCTTGGGGAAGAAAGATGTGCTTATGGTAGACATCCTACTTGAACACAATTAAGATCCGCAGCACAGGTTTACAGCTTTTTATGTGCCATACCCAAAGCTGTCTGGGACATATATTAGAATTCCAGACCAACCCCATGTCACAATCCTTCCAGCCAGTTCACGTCCTAGAGCTACACACTGGGAGCATGGCTCACCTGGGAAACCTCCCTTCCCACAGGAAGTATTGCAACCCCAAATGCCTGTCCTGACTGCTCTCACAGTCAAGAGTAAAGGTTGGTACCTTGCAGCTACCGTGGTTGCACTCTAGGTACTATGTACTGGTTTAGGAACTCAGGAACAAAACTCATCACCACAAGTCACTGCTTAACTCCAAGAGGTTTTTCAATTTGCTGATGATACAGTGCTTGATACAGAGTCCCGAAGTGCATCACAGATTCTGGCTGAAATATCTAGCTTGCTTGGTATTAGTTTCACATCACATCATGTGCATAAATACACATGTATATATGTGGAAATTCACACCCTGACCTCTGCACTCAAATACATATTACCCCTGTCTTCTATTGGGATTGGAACTGTGTTTCTTTGTGCTTTTGGAAAAAGCCAAAGTGATCAGAACATGGGAAAAGTTCATGGGAAAACAGAAAACTGGATAATATACAACTCAGCTCTAATACTTTATGGGTTACATCACTAGTAGAGACATTGGATATTCTGAGTATTAGACAACTAAGAAATACCACATTACTGTATTTATTCAAATCTTATAAGCGAGTAGGCAACGAGCCTTTCAGAGGTGCACATTTGGATAAATACTTAAATATTTATCTCTCATTACAGTTGTGATTTCTTTGGTCTATGTGTGTAGGGAGTTGTTCCAGTAAACCACACAGTTTATCTTTGGGTTCTGATAATACAAACTGATAGTTACAGACTCCAAGTGCTGTATCGGCAGCTATTTGCTATGGCCCAATTGTTACCCAGGGGCTTCCCCTCCCTGTTTAAAAAAAAAGAGCCTCAGATTTGTGTATTGACACAGCTGGAATAAAAGAATCTGCCAAACACGTTTTCTAGAATTGGCACATACATCCACAAAGCCATCATATACTCCAGTATAAATTACACATTGTGTTCTTAAAGCAAGGGAATCAACACACTACCTATTACATCAACAGATATGGAAAAGTCTTGGACTTTGCCTGTAAATCCCAGATCAAGTCCCATCATACTCTAGGTCACCAGCTTTTCCTAAACTGTCAAGTACTCTGGGCTCCACAAGACAGAAGCAGATGAAAGCGCCATTTGCTAAGCCAAATCATCACCAACTCCAAAACACACAGAAACAACATGCCCAAGGTGCTGGTCAACATCCCCAGACCACTCAAATTAGGGGACCCACAGAACCACCAAGTCAGAGTCAGCCAGTTCTACAGGCCAGTCAGCACCCAAGAAGTTGCAAAAGAGAAAAAAAAAATTTTTTTTCCAAGGCTCAAACATCCTAATGGCTTCTAAAAACAAATTTAAAACAATCTTTCCCTTCCTGCTCTACTTGATTTCATGAGCACCTAATGATGTAACTGTTCGAGCAAGATCACCAGCATTTCACGTAGCCCAACATGTTTGCTGACATCCCACCCACAGTACCAACTCAGTTATTACGGAAAATACCTGTTCACTTATCACAGATTTTCTTTCTTCCATCTGATCTGCCTGGATACCAGATTTCCTGTCTGACTTCTGGTTGCACTACACTTCTATTTTCAGCTTTTCTTGACATTTTTTTCTCTTGGAAAGTGACAGGTTTACACTGATCCTTCAAAGATGAAGTTTTTGTAATTTCAGTAACCACAAGGCAAGGTAGCCCTTTGCTAGAGGGCACAAGGACTGAACAGCCAGTACAGAGAGTTCTGTGTTGAGTTGCTATGGGCAGCAAGTGGTACCAGAGAGCATTTTCCTTTCTTCTTTCTCTTCCCCCAAAGTTTCCTCTACTTCAGTAGGTTCCAGAAGTTGACCAGTTCCATGATCATGGGAAGTTCATGGGGCACCTTCCTTCATCCATGCTCAGTGCAGCCCAGAACCATCAGAACCACCCATTTTCTTCTTTAGAAGGACTTTTGTCCCGTATCTGCTTTAGTGTTTCTACTGTTGCTCAAGTAGGAAAGTTAAGCAATAAATCCATCTCCCACTCTCCTTAAAGCCTGTCCTCCCATCTTCTCTCCAGTAGCTCATCATTCAAAGGTTGAAATCCATAGATTTGAAGTTTTAATGAACCTTCTAAAGTGATGTTGTTGTCACTGTGTTTACATAAATCAATAATTTACAAGAGCTCCCAACCACAGGTGGGTTTGGCTGGGCACAGACAGAGGAGGACTCCAGCACACGGTGCAGAATATACAGAAAAATTTGGTGGGCAAACCCAGTCCGTGGCAGCAACAAGTAACCCACCGCCTTCAGAAAGGCTATGCCAGTGCAGTCAGCTCCTGCAGTGGATTATCCAGAGCCATGAACAACTGATTACAGCAAAGGCATGCAAACAGATGGCTTTCCACCCCACGAGGCATGTGGTGCCCAGCCCTAGGAGCCAATGGAGACTCTATTAGTCATGACCAATTGTGGGGTTGTTTTCTGTGGTCAGCCAACGGGGTGCAACAGTCAAGCTCACAAGCAATTTCCTTTACATTCACAGGACTTAATCTTAAAGCAAACACATTTTGTGTCCAAGCTTTCTTTAGGAAAACATGAATAAGCTTTCAAGCGGGCCTCATAGTAATCTTGTCCAAAGATTACAAATTACTTCCTAGTGGTTTAAAAAGTTACAGACCCCCAGTTCCAGCTGATAGGAAATGGCCTTCACAGGCAGCATAGAATGGCAGTATTTACTTCCCCTACAGATTGACAAAAGTTGCTTTTGTTGTAATTTCTTATTCTGAAGTCTACAGAGAACATGGTGTCAGTTGCTTACTGGGAAATCCTCAAAACCACACAGAATTAGGAAAAAGAGACTCTGAGGACTGGGAATGAAACCTAGCAGAGTACCTAACAGCACTGCAGGTGCTAGGGTCAAAAATCCAACAGGAATTCCATAATTCATTTAAAATACATCTGCCACCTCTGAGGCATACTTCATGTTTTCTGTCATGTCATGACAACCGAGCAACACCAGACAAGGGCTTGAAGCAATGAACAAAGGCTACAGTATATCCAGCAGAAATCTGAGGATAAAATGACCAAACAGTGATATTAGTTCAGTCTGAAGCAGAGCAGAGTCACCAGAATAAAAATTCTGCCTTTTACAAACGGCTTTTATGGGATCTTTCTGAACCACAATACTTCTGCTAAAGGAGTGGAGACACCTCAGTTTGCTGGTGCCCAGCACAGTGTGCAGAGCAGCATTGCTCTGCAGTGCTCAGATAACCATCTCACAAGTGGCCATTTCCATATCCTGGCTCTTCCTTGAAGCTCTGCTGTCCAAATACAACTTCTGTCCAGCTCTATTTACTAGCTAGATCTGGCAAGATTGTAGCCCAGATGGTATGTTATCACAAATAGTGATGTAAGCCAAATCGAATGCTCTGCTCTCTCTCCGACGCCGCTTCATCGCCTTCCTCCTGAGCTCCATTCAAGCCGTGTTTCTGCAGTGACCCCGGGAGCTGAGCCTCAGAGAGCTGCCTGCACAGGGCTGCAGGAAATGACAGCTTCGGAAATGAGTACCAGAGTGATGAATAGCCGGCTACAAGAGCAGCCAGTGCGCTAGCAGGCTGCCAGTTAGTGACCTACATTGTACTGAACAGAGACATAAATGGGCAAGTAGTATCACTGACACTCCCAAGAAGAGATTACAAGCCCAATTCAGTATTTTCTGAAGGGCTTCTCCTGGTTTCCGTAAAATACAGAGACAGACCTGTTACCATATTTTGTTCAGCATGAAGCTGAACTGGTCCCATTTGGAGCAGATTATGGAAAACTGAAAGAAAAAAATGGAGAAAAATATTTGCCTTTTATCTCTATTCATCATGAAGACCCAGAAAATGAGGACAGCCTATGCAGGTGAAACAGAAGGGGACACTGACCTTTAGAAAAGGGATATATGAGTACACTCATGTAGATTTTGAAAATGCAAGCAGGAATTACTGGGGTATCTGGTTCCATCAGCTCTAACAAAAAGGTTCATCAGCCGCACAAGAAAAGAAGGTGAATACAACGAAGTTGCTGAGTCAAAAAACTCTGGTAATATGGCCATTCCTCCTCCCTCTCCCAGCAAACAAACAGCCCCCTTATATTGCAGAAAATACTCCACACACAGCCAAGTAACTAAGCATTCATTTCTACTCGTTCTGGCTTAGCCTCCAAATACAAAGGCTACACACTTTGCTCAAACACCTTTGCAGGGCTTTCTCTACATGGTAGTAAGCATGTGTTTTTCCTGCAGCTTGCTTGGTTGCCTCAGATGGGATGTTGAGTTTAAAGGCTGATATTTAACCTTTGGTTGCTCCTTACAGACTGGAAAGGCAGTCCAGACTCAAGAGCAAAGAATCACTCTGCCTCAAGAGACACCTCACTGACTAAGCCTTGGATATGGGAACATCAACAGCAACATTTCTATTAACACCACCTTCACAGAGAAAGGCTGCACTGCTGGTAGCCTGAGATGCTGCTCTGTTTCCAGGAAGGTACCACTAAGTGCACAATAAGTCAAAGTCCGAATACATAAACATTTTCATTTTCTGACTCTCCTTTCTGTCTCTTGAAGCTTAAACAGAGCCAGAGCAGACACTAAGCACAGATTTGCTGGCAATAATCAGGGAAGTTGATCTTCTGATGTTAAATAAAGGTTAGCAAGGCAAATTAATGATGTGAAATACAGAAGAGCTGTCAATCTCAATACATTTCACAGAGCTGAGAAAAGACAAATAGATCATTGTCAGGCTTATTCCTTTCCATTAGGAATAAATCAACCATGAAACAAGGGCAAGAGTAATGCTGTCCTTGGGCAAAAAGCTGAGATTTGCAGACCCTCCATTACAAATACACATGCATTACACAATACAGCACCATTTAAAATAAATAAGCACCGCAGTAAGGGATTACCTAAACCTGTTAGACAGATGATATAGAGGCACAGTGTTTATCTTCTCAACGGGGAGTCACTTAAGCTTACCCTATAAGTGCATGCTAGATTAAACCTTTCCCTCACCCCAACACAAGGCTACCAAAAGAGGAAACACCGGACTGCCTCAAACCACCCCCGGCCAGAGTCCGCTACAAGTATTATATTTTCATGTATCTCCGGCTATTCCTCAATCACTCTGAAAACCTTCAATAGAAAACCTTCCATTCCATGCAACCTTGTTTTCAGGATCTCACTCTTGGCAGATTGATGGTCTTTTTTGATGGGCTGGTTTGGGGTTTTGTTCTTATTTTCTTTCCCCTTCTCTCAAAATACATTGGATTTCCCCTTATTTAGGAAAGCTCAGTGATGGAGCACAGAGGCTGCACGTTCACTACAAACTGAGAAAGAGGATGGTCCTGCTGCTGAGCTGCTGGGAGTTCACTGCAAGACAACTGAGAACCAGACCGATTCTCTTCATGGGAGTTTTTCCCTCAGTTTCCAAGTCTTAGTTACTTCCCTTCCCCTCCTCCACCACCCAGATCTGAACAGCATTTCCTTTGTCTGTTCCATGTGTAGACTTCCATTCTCTGGAGACAGGGCCTAAATGTCTAGCACAACAGGACCCTGACTTCAGCTGGGCCTTAGGCACTGCCATGAAAAACAAACAGATCACAGAAGCATGGCTCTTGCAATGTAAAGCAGCACTGGTAGTAAATAAGTCTTTGGATAGATCTGTTAGCTGACATACTAATTACAAAGTTGGAATCCTATGCTTTAACAAAAGCTTGTATGGCCTGAAAATTTATTCCAAAACATCCTATTTAACAATTATTCGTGCATTTGGAAAGGGAGATGGAGTTCACTGCAATACTAATGTGAAGTACATGCAACACTGCACCTCCAGTAAGACCAAGCAGATTACTAGCACATTTTAGGATGACTAATGAATTGAAGTTTCCTTGGCATGCTTCCTTCCCAAGGGCTGCGAGCAACGATTACAGAGTGGAAAGAACCTTACCTGGGTAGAAAGAAAAGTGCATATTCTTGTAGGCATTAAATCCCTACTGGGGAACAGGTTTTCCCATTGCCTTTCAGGGCCATCTACCCCCTTCCCTTGTTTGGATGGGCTGTTTGACACACTCTCCAAATTCTCAGACTCCAGCTCAGCAAAACACCATGTAACACAGCCTGCAGAAGGCAACCAAGACCACACATTTTTGGGAAGGACAACTATCATTTCCACTTATACACAGACTCTTAACATCAGGTGTAAAGTGACTAACTTCTTGGTCAATATTCTGGCTAGTAACTGACACCACCAGCAGTGAAGTAAGACCACTGTATTTGCCTCCTCTTCAAACTCAACAACAATGTGCAAAGGACACAAGTACTGTAAGGCAAATAAGAAAAAAGAAAAAAAGTGAGATGAAGCCTTTATGACTGGTAAAGAAATTACAAAGGCTACTTCCAGCCAAAAGAAATTTAAAATATACCTTACCTAACCAGCCTAAATATTCTGCCAAGGTCAGGGACTGTTTTCATGTTGGAGTTCAAGGGATTTTATATCTGCTGCTTGAAGTCCCTGTACCTTTGATGAAATGTTGGTAATTCTATCCAGTTGTGAAGTTAACAAGCAGCAATAGAAGTCAAATATAAAGGATCCTGACAGCCCTGCCCTCAAGCACTGCTAGGATACCTTAGGGTATATATCTCATTGCTGCACAGTTAAGCATTGCACTAAGCGTTAAGAATACTTTTGGTCTTTAGCTTCTGACAAGTATCATTATTTCAGACCACTTCAGTGATTTTCAATTATTTATTTTTAAAACAGAAATAAACATGCAAAAGTGTGAGCAAAGTGCAACCCCAGAACATTGCTTCTGAGCCTGTAGCTATATCATTTAAAACAAGATGAATCAAAAGCCTTACTTCACAAGTGAAATGCCTGTCTAACCAGAGCCAGAAGTCTCAGGAGCACAACATTTCATTCAGATATAGCAAAAGACTTCTTACAAAAGAGATGAGGCCTTGATTAAAAAGAAAAGTGGCTGATGCACCCCCTGCCCGCTCAAACAAGCTGTAAGTTTGAAGAAAAAGGAACAAAATGAACTTTGGTTTGACTCCTCTGTGCTCGAAATTACTTTGTGACAACGAATCCCTGCCGCCAACACACACTTCGGCTCTGAGAGCAGGGTTGATGGCGTCCAAGCCAAACACATGCGTGGCTGGAGAGACTCACGGCAGATTAGACAGCTCTTCTTTGTACCGATACATGAAATACATCTGGGGCACTCCGACTATATTAAGGGCACATTCCTTGGCTAGGCTGATGCCTGTTGAGCACCACTGCAAGCACCAGTGACACTCATCTCTGGAGCACTGATACAGCATTTCCAGCAGCTCCCTGAGCTGGCAGATGGAAATCCCTGGGAATGAGACTTGTGAAACAGCCCTGAAGGGTTGATATTCTCACTCAGATTATCTAAATCCCAGCATGGAAAACACGCCAAAAGCATCCTTACTCTGAATCAGAATGAAATGCTCAATAAGTGGCTGGATTTACAGAAAGCCAGCTGCAATCACAGACAGTCCTTGGTCATCAGTGTCACAAGTGTCCTAAAGAGTCTACTCAAATCTACAGATACAGCTGTATGTTCAAGTCCAGTTCCCACCTCAAAGTCCAATACTTCCACCATGTTGTGCATCTGGAATCAAGCTGTTGTCAACTCCAGACACAATAACTCCCTAGAGAGTCTGTGCTCTCTAGAGACTCAGGGCTGCAAACAGACCATTTCTCAAGAGGGCTTTTTTTGTGCTTTTAATTTCTTTTTAAAAGGTTTCTATTTTTTGGGGCGTTATTTTTTTGTTGTTGTTTTTGTGGTTTTTTTTTTTTGGGGGGGGGGGAGTGGGTTAAGGGAACAAATATTATAAATTGCTATTACAGTGATGGTATCAGCTAATGAGACAATTAAAAACACATGATATGGAGTTCCCTAATTACCCATTTCATTAAATATCAGCACTTTTGTAGTTACTTAAGAACTGGCCCATCAAGAAAGTACAAAGATGTACACTGAACCAGAGTTTAAGGGCCAAAGCCAAAAGAAATGTACCAAACTTTTGAGTTTATATATCATAGCTTTTTCATGGATTTAGCAGTAACTTTCAACTGCATGTCCAGTTTAACATTAGTAAGTAAAAGTTACATCACTACTCATGTAAATCAGAGGTTATTTGATGGGGCATCTCTTCATTTAAGAAGAGAACAGGCGCCTCTACCAGCAGGGAGCTCTTGTCCATGCAGCACAGCCTGACTCCAGCACTTCCCAGTTCTCCCTGTGCTAGTCTTGCCACAACATTCACACTTTGCAGTGGTTTCAAGTTTCCAAATCAGAAGCTTTGCTGGATTTTCAATTTCTAGATATCCCCATGCCAGCGGAGGACAAAAAAATAAAAAAAGAAAAATAATCTGAAAAATCTTAATTTTTCCAGACTGCATACCAGGTTTAATTCCTTATTCTCTGTTACTATTGCCTATGAGCTCATTTGACAATTTTCAACTCTTCAGATTTACAGCCATTCCTAGCAAAGTATTTCATCCACAAATAAATGCAACCATCCTTTTTCTGAAGGCAAGGGGAAAATATATAGAAAGCACACAGATGTTTGGCAAGTACATCAAAGCTAGGCTAGTCAGTACAAAAACCCTCCCCAAAACCCCTGACGTTCTCAGCGCTTTAACAATAGAATCAAATTTTAAATATGAACAGAGGGGGACTCCAAATGGGTACATAACACCTACAATAATAAATTAATAGGAAGTGCACAGAAATTTGAACTACAGAGAGATGTACACTGTATTAAATGTCTTCATGTGCCACTTCATTCTCTGAGACTAGGCACACTGAGTCTGAATAAATCTTTGTTTTTCACAGTAATATAATAAGATGAGGCTGGGCAGTGATATTAACACCTGGTCAGTAGATATTAACTTACTATCTTTGGCAAAGTCATGCTCCTGTGTTCTCTGCACAGGTGGAGACTATGGTATTTGGCTCCTCAAACCCAGCAATTCACTGCCAACCTGTGTACATTTACTTAGATGCTCTTGGACCTTTGGAGAGCAGAGAGCACTTTACCCTCTGACAGTATTTCATAACTTCAGCATGTAATACCTTCTCCAAAGGAGGACAGATGTGCAGGAGCAGTTTCAGTCTTCCAAGAAGTTTTCCATTAGACTCCTGATGTTTCTCTGGCCATGTAGTCTGACATCATAAACACAGCCCCTGCAAGGCTGAAGACGGGAGGTTGTTGCTCAAGCAACACTTGCTGCAGGCAGAGCATCCAGCAAAGGTACTGCCTACTCACTTCTTGGGCTCAGAGCTGCAGCTGTGAGGGGGCCTGCCTGCACACAGCTACTCACCCTCTTCTGGGGAACTTCGAAAAGTGTGTTGTGGAAGAATAGCTAGAGTCGAGCTTGTCATACAAGGGAAATTTCAGTCAGAAGCTATTATGTCAAGCAATCAGGTTTTTGAAGGAGTAGAGAGCTATCATATGGAATGCGTGGGGAGAAAGACTCTATTTTGTTTTCAGGAAACTGTATGTCCTAGTTACAGGAAAGGAACTAGAAAAAACACCTATCTCCATTCATGGGTCTGGTTTAGGGTGGGGTTTCTGTCTAAATTTTGCAGTCTTTGAAGAAGGGACAAAGAGAAAGATTCTGAGCTCAAAGAATTTCACTCTTGGCATGCCAAAGCCAGTGATCTTTAGGCATCACCAGCAGTAGAGATGACTGGATTTTCCATGGTGGCTTGGACACATGCCACAGGAAGAGAAGTCACTTCACAGTAAGCTCCTCTTCATGAGGGGACACACTTCAGATCATTCAGCTTCAGGGAGAAGGGGCTACTTCCCTTCCCTACAGAGAGACCCAACCTGTACATGTACCACTCCTGTCCAAACAGCCTGTTCAGTGAGCCTGGGGAACAAAGGACACAAGCAAGTCTATTGTCATATTCCACAGGAAGGCATCAAATCCATGGTGATGTTCAAGTTGGATTACTATAGGCTAAAGTAGCAGAAACACTACAAAAAGCAGAAGGGAGAAGCAGCTGATGGAAGAGAGGATGGCTGCATCCCCAAAACACCAATGGAAATTCAGGTTTTCAGTAGGCATTTGGAAGTTGAAAGACAGCAACAAGTTAACTTTTCAATATCTGCATGCACCTTGGGAAACATTTTTTTGTTTCTGCAAATTACAATAGGACACATTAGCTTTTGCTTACTATCCATTTTTCTTGCCAGGAAACCCTGATGCTGCCATCACATGATTGAGAAGTCACTCTCAAATTCAGCAGAAACCAAACATGACAGCGTCTTTGGCCATAGCCACTCTACAAAGATCACTTGGGATCCTGTGACATCTGACAGTTTTCCACTCCTCCAAGGCTGACATTAACCAAAAGCCTCTTATCCAAAACAAATGCTAGACGGAACACAGCCCACATTCCTATTTTGGGAAAGTCCGGATTGGAAACATAATTTGTCATCTTGAATCCATGTGTAATTATTTAAGTGTAGTTCAGGAGCCATATGACATTTACAGCTCATTCCTCAGAATACAGAATACTGATATTCTATATAGAAAACTGATAAAAGAGTGAGAATCATCAGCAAAATGTACTACAAAATGCAATGCAGAGTAAACTCAAACGAACAGGGACCATAAGCCACTGCTGCCCACACCTTCTGCTGCACAGAAGAGATGTGGCTTTGGGAAATGGCAACTTTGGGACAAATTGAGAGCTCGAAAACTCCAGTTTTATGAAGGGAATCCGGGTATTCTGCTCCCAGCTCATCCCAAACCTGCTCCTCATTTTCACAAGGAACTGCACTGGGATTTTCCAGAGTGGCTGCCACCTAACCAGAGCAGAAACAAGGAGGCTGCACGGCTGCCAGTTCTTCAGCCTCTGCTTGGTCACACTGTAAAGTTCTCTGCCTCTCGATTCCCTCCTACCAGCCTGCAAATGGTAATTTCCGAACACTTTCAGGCAAAATTCCACCAACAAAATACTACTGGCTTTGAAACAAAAGAGGACAAACATCCAAATACAAATTGAAAGCACCTGCTCAAAAGACTCCAGTAGTGTCTCCACAGTCCTTGACTAGTAAACACCTTACATTTTTATTTTTAAAATAATTTTTCTACCATGGTTCGTGGATCCCTTAAGTCAACATCAAATTCCACTATGGATTTAGACTTCACAACATGACTTCACTCCTCCAAACACAGAGCAGGAGTCTTGTGAGAAGGTTTCACTTCTGCCAGCATCTGCTTCCAAGTTCTCCGGCCCTGGACAGCAGAGAAACAAACCAAACAAAACAGGATAGCTGTGTAACAGTGGTCGGCCTCCTACGCACTCAGGAGCTTCCTGGCTACCGCTGCGTTATGAATTTCATGAGCCGTCAAACAGAGCTAGGTCCATCTGTGCCCACTGGCTTTGAACTGCATGGCTCGGGTCACCACGTGGCATGTCAGTGCGACGCTGTGTCACGTGCATGGTACAGGAGACACAGCTCAGTCATTTCAGGGAAGATTATGAAGCTGTGCACACCCAATTAAACATATTGAGAGATGGAGAGGTGCACATGAACATCATGCCCTGTAAAGCACCCAGTTATAAGAACTAGAATGATCAGGAACTACTTGTTGACTTGAACAAAACCAATACTCAGACCCATTCACCAGCAAAACTGTCCAGTCAATCAGTTGATCACTGCCTCAGTGTTGGCACCCCTGAATGGAAAGCAGCAAAGGAGCAGAGAAAGACGGATGGAAAACATTACTAGCAACGTCTCGTTTCACTCCTCCATACTAGAAGCTAGCATAGACAGCACAGAGCAGAGGAGGCAAAAACTGAGGAACAGAGAAGAGGGCATGATAGAGGGATATATTTGAGTAGCAGATGTCAAGAAAGAAACTGATTTTAATGTTCCTTTGCCTTTCCGGCCACAAGGCACCTCCCATAACTACTGCACCTGGACCGTTTTCAAGGATGCTGGCCACACAGTGCTCGCATAAACTTCATGGGATTAACACTACAGCCTGTGGGATGAATCACTCCTATATCTTTCTTTTTTTATCCCACATTAAAATGTCAAAAGGAAGAAAACAGTGGCTTGCTCATAACGGATTTTCTCTCTTCACTCTCCAAAAACATGCAAAGGACTTGTTACAAATTGGCTATTGCTAAGGCTACAGATACATTCCAAAGGAGTACGTAGCACCAAAATAAAAGCTCACAAGTTACTTTACATTGTCCTGTCTTCTGTCATTCTTTCTACGGTTATTTGTAGTATTACCAACAGAAACAGTCTGTCTCATGAGTGAGTTGGGCATAGGTGAGCATTTAGTGGAACTTGCCTTTACTAATTCACTTTCTCCCAGAAAGAGGTACTGTTCAGCTTCAGAAGTCCAAGATAAGCAGTTCTGACCTCAGTCACAGCCCCAGTCGAACAGGGGTGACTACAGTTGTGAAATTTGCTTTATTAAGTGATGGCTGTTTTTACCAATCTAGGTCAGGCTCAACTACAGTAATTGAGGCTCTTTCCTGCCAACTCACTTGCAAGAAAAACATTAAGTACCAATGGATGGTCTGACTCCAGAGCTCTACCTTATAAGTGCAATTCTAGTCCATTCACCAAGATCTGATGAAGGCACAGCTTTAAGACAGCTACAGAAAAATGCCTCAGCATTACATTGTCAAGGTTAAGGTAAAACTTCAGTCCCACAGAAATATGGGACTTGGATTTCCTTAAACTGAGGAACACGCTGTGTTGTATTTCCTTAGATCAGAATGTACTCCTGACAGGAGAAATTAGCAGAGGATTTAGCTTTCACAAAAGACCAAAAAGTATTCATCACATGGCATTCTCTACAGAAAATATAGGTCAGTGAAAAGAAACTACAAACACAGAAGAATAAATGATACACAGGAAGGAAGTTGCTACTCTCCACCTGCACTCAGTTATCCTCTTTTCAAGTCTTCCCTCCCACACACACAAGTTTCCACCAAGTTTACCTGGGGCCAGTCAAATGGTCCACTCAGGAGTCTGCTTAAACAAGAGGCAAAGAAGAAATAGAGAAAAGATTATATGATTAGAAGATATAGAGATGAATTACTAGTTTAGGTAAGTTTCAGCTGTAGCAGATGCTTTTCCTGATGTACCAAGGACCTGGCACTGTTTGTTTACAGATGCTAGAGTAGCTCATCTGGCAGCCTGCAGCCATCAACAAGTTGCAGATAAGTTTGGTCCAGTCACTATTTCTAATCCTGTCACTGCAGTGCCCCCAAAACACACCTGTCCAGGGCAAGCACATGCCCAACCACTCAGCCTCCGCACAAAATGGGTGGAAAAAAGGCCCTTGTGCAACTCAAGGGCACCATGCAAGGAGGCCTCAACAATGCCATCTGGCACAGCATTACAAAGGGTGGCTACGTCTCATCTGTAATAGGAGTTTCTCTGAAACCACACCAGTGTTTTCCATCAAGTGTCTCTACACATCAATTCCTGGTAGCCTGAGCCAAATTTAAGCCAGAGTCAGCAAGGATCTTGCAAGCCACCCCCAGAACCATTCGGTCCCCGATATCCCACATACACATTCGGCAGACAGTGTCTTTATTGTGGGATTTTGGTTTCTGTTTAGGATTGTTTGCAAGGGAGACTCTGGGGTGGCACGGGGAAAGCAACACCCTTTCATGTGGCTGGCTCTCAAACCTGGATACTTCTGTAAAAGAGATACTTAACTTCCCAGTTTTCAGCTGAGTGGAAGGGTTCACACGCCAACCCCAGAAGCTCACTTCTTATTTTAAAACCAACAGGCTAACAGTCCAGGAAGAGTACAGTCAACTCTAAAAATACAGACATCTGGAATGACCAAGCATATAATTTAACTTGTAGCTGGTACAGGAACCAGTTCTGCTTGTTTGCCAGGAGAAGAAAAAGAGGCATTTTCTACAAGACTCAGTTATCCCATTTGCCTAGCAATGAAAATAGCATCTCATTTTTGTTCATTCTACTTTCATTCAAGGACATTTTGGTCACAGAAGGTCTACTTGAAGGAAAAGAACAATTTGCAAGCTCACCCTGAGCATACAGCCATCCCGTAATTTTGGTTCTTCATACTCTGCAGAAAATGTCCTTCTTGGTAATAGGAATTTTAGTCAAGATTAAGAATAAAATCTCAAAGAAATTGTGTTGTGGACTCCTGGTGCTGTTTTCAAGCAGAGAAGCAAGCTTCACCTTCTCTCCCACGAGTCAGTGTGTGCAGTCTTCCCTTTGCTGACACCCAGAAATGCAGATTCTACAAAGTGGTTTCCAGACCACTGAATAAACTGGTCTTGAGTTTAAACCTAGGGTTTCAAATGGTCAGTGATGGACCTTCCCAGATTTCCATTAGCCAAGTATAGCTGGAGACTCAGGATGGGTAAGACAAATTAGTCCAGTTTCTCCAGGCAGCTCCGTTTCTTCTCATGTAGGGAGGCCTCTAATGACATTCAAATGCTATGAAGGTCCATGTGGGAGATTAAAGTGCTATTTTTGAACTTACCGATCCAAGTCCATGATTCAGGCTTAATATTAGATGTGGTTCTTCCAATCTTAGGGTCACCACTGCATGAAGACTTACCCTGCACCACCCCCGGCCCCACCTCTATCGTGTTTGAGTAGGGATCACGTTCAGGGCCTCCTTAGCTTCATTTCAGTATGCTGAAATTTGTTATTCCAACTGCCAGCTTTTGTCCCTAAGAGCTCTCGTCCTCTAAGAAGGATACATTTCACCTGCACATATGGTCACTGTCTGAAAGCCAACACAGTGCCTCCACACCTAGACATCAAATCACGAAGGTGTTGTCTTACACTCGTCAGCACAGATGTGCGCCTGCCAGCATTAGTCTAGCTAGTCAAGCTGCTGCTAATCATGAAAAAGCAACAACTTACTTTCTCTTTTATCCAAGTTTCAAACCAGTCTGGGATTCTTAAACGAACATATGGCAGCTGTATTAATATAGGAGCAAAGTGAAGCTAGGTCTGCAGCATGCGTGCACCCAGCACCACCGCCCTTGCACTCCAGCCACTGGGAGATAGGCTTGCATTAAAGCCCATCCCACCAGCATGCCAGAAAGGGTGTGCACATGTGATGGGAGAGAGGAAGAGGTAAGTAGGAGGTTAATAGAATTATGACAACTTTTCAAAGCAAGATGTTAGGTCTTTCCAGCACACATTCACATTGCAGGGAGAAATAGGAGATAGGGACTCAAGTGAGGTCTGGGAAATATTTGCCATGATCACCAAACTGAAGTTTGACTATGTTGACAACAAACCCGCAGTTTGATTTCATTTGAAATAAAGTAATGTTCCATTGCATGTGAAACTTTCAGATGAAGTCACACTGTATCAGGATACAAAAAATTGAACTGGCCAATAAAAATAGTAATGAGAAGCCAGCCAGTAAAACAAAGATCCAAGAGAGCCCATCTCCTCCCTTGCCTCTTCCAGAACTGCTTCAGTTAATCTAACTGTGAGCCAACAGCTTTCTACCAGAAAAATAATTAAATTCTCCATCAAGAATGCAGGGAAGTCTGATGTTCCAGCCCAAGGGGTGGATGGGAAGAGCCAACATACATGTCTTTGTCAAGCCACCTCCTAAATCTGATTGTCTTATGAAACTCCTAAGCAAGGCAATTACTTCTATAGGTTTTACTAAATCTGAAGGTGGACAAAAAAACTAGTTTGTGGGGAAACTGAACTCTTTTTAACATGAAAACCAAAAGCATGGAGTTATGTTGCTGGTCATAACTGAAACACGTCTGCTAATGATTACAGCTTCCATTTTGCTGCCAAAGTATTATTGGAACTGCTTATTTGCTGTGCTGTTTGGGGGAAAAAAAAAATCTCTTCCATCCTTTATTAATCTTGTCCTCATCTGACACAACAAAAATGCACCATCAGTCTTTTGTTTACTTTGAAAAACAGGCCCGAAAGTCACCACAAGAGCCAAAGTCTTTGTGTATAATAGCTGTCTTGATTAACTAGAACAAAGGGCAGAAAACGTCAGTCGTTATGCATTAAGTTTAGTATTTTGGGGGCTTATTTAAAACCATTTCATTGACTTGCTTTCTTAAAAGAAACTTCGATATAACAAAAAAACCTGAAATAATTTTAAATAATTGCTTTTTAAATTTTTTGTTGTATTGTTTGATTGCTTTTTTAAAGGCAGCCACATCTAAAGGAATGTAGCTCACAGGGTAACTATGGGACTCATTGAAAGGCCTCAGCAATACACTTGTATCTTCTTGGCCCCAGGTAGCTTCTTGCAGCAGTGCTGAGCTGGTGACCTATTTGGCTGATACAGGACACTCAATCATTAGAAAGTTTATGTATTCTAATATGAAAAGCAGATTTTCCTTGGAAACATTTTCTTGGGGCAGGTTTCAGGGTCCCAAAACTGGCAAGGACTGCATAAACAGAGGAGGCAATGAGTAAAGGCTCCAACTGGGGATGCTGTGTCAAATTTTTTCCTTTCCAGTCTGCCCGCCTGGGCTCCAAACAAGGTATACAGCAGGAACAGAGAATTTAACTATCTGCCCAAGCATAAAGGCTCAGCACAATAGGATTGAATGAGAAGGGAAAGAGGAAGAAACTTTCAGGCAACTGGAAATTTCAGAATTGAAGTTTTCAGAGGCCTGGTGGAGATCCTCCTATTCAGGAGTTCCTGGACACGTTGAGGGCAGACTTAAAGGGAGCAATGCTTGTGCTTTAGCTTCTCCATGCTTGCTGATATGTCCTGTTCCTCCGAGGCTAAACTGCCTTTAAACACAGCTAGGTCTTCAAGTCTGTGGTTTCAGTGGTCACATCCAACCCTCTCCCCAGCAGACAGACTAAAAGGAGAGTCTCAGAAGTCCTGGAACAGATTTCATGCCAACAGCTAGCAAATATGAAGTCCAGACAGGCTCGTTCCCTCTCCTGCTCTCTTAAGGGTCTTATGCCCTGCATATGGGGAAATCAAAACAGATGAAGAGAAAAAGCAATCTTTGCAAGGGCTGACATTGTTTCCCTTTGAAATACACTTCTTGTGGTTTGGAGACAAGAGAAGTCTCCTCACATGCTGACCTGACAACCATGTGGAACTTCTTTCAGTCCTGCCTGAGTGGAGGCTTGGCCCTGGCAAGTGGGCTTGCTCCAGTGGGTCTTGAGAGGCAGAGGAATTCCTCTCACTGGGCTCCCAGTCCTATTTCTGGAGAGATTAGAGAAATGTACATGTTCTCTAATCCACAGTGAGACTGGAGATCTAACTACAGTTAAATGGGTAGTATTTTGTTCCACATCAGGCCAGGTGGAGGGAAGTTTAAAAGGGAAGCTGTTTACTTCAGTGGGATGCTTAGATGACAGCATGGAAAAAGACCAGCCCTGGAGGTAAATATTTAATATATCTGGAAATACCTTATTCACAGCAATCATCCTTCTCCCAAGGTTTGAGGAATTTGTGGGACAACTCTCCCACACCCTCACGGGCATGACATCAGCTAAAGAAAAGGCAAATGAATGCAAAAGTCAAAGTGGTTGGACTTGAGATGTCTCCATAAAATGGAAAAAAAAGCCCCACATAACTCAGCTAGACCTGTCAGAACATCAGTTGCCCAAGATTAAGACAAACAATAGGAGTAGGACTAGAAAAATGAACATAAACCACACACTATAGCTGAAAACATTTGAGAAAATATGATCTAGAGGGAAAATTTCAAACTGGAAATTGTTTTGTCATGTCTCAATCTGGAGACATATTTCCTTAAACCAAATTAAAAGCAAACACTACATAAAAGGGATTTGATAGGTACTATTAAAAAGAAGAATGCTTTAGAGGAATATGACCCCATGACATCTTCTGTGTCCCTAGTACTTCTTAATCCTTCTTTATCCTCTATAAGGGTATGAGACAACATTGCTTAGAAAACAGTAATTTATTTCTTACTACACTTGAAACTTCAGTTGTGAACCTGAGGGAACACTATTACTAGTTAACTTATGTGAGGCTTTACGAATGCACTGAAAGTCACTTCAGTATGACATTCACCTGCTCCCAACTCATGTGAGACCCAAATTACTTAAGCCACAATCAACAACTCCATCCCAACAAGCGGAACATCCCTAACTAGCGGAGCTCCAGAACAGCCTGGAGGTGTCCCAGGAAAGCTTAAGCAGAGCCAGGCGCTGCAAAGGGCAGAGTGTTAGCAGACAGCCATATTTCAAGTGTTACTAATGAGCTTGTCATCAAGAAGTCAGAGCAAGTACCAAATGCAATTCAAAGCTGGGCAAAGGAAAACCAAGCAAGGATGTCTTTGAAATGCAGAAGATCTTCCCAGAAGAGATGGAAACATCACAGCACAATTAATGGGACACTCCTCCCTTGTCCCAGGGTTGGAACTAATAACACCAGCAGACAATCAGGGACCACCTTAACGTCTTTGCACAGTCACAAAACAATAGGCATTTCAGAAGCGGAATAGAGAACAACCTCATTTTCTACAGTGATAGAGGACAACTACAAAAACCAGAAAAAACCCAACCATGCTTTGGTTCCAACACACGGAACTACATTTCAAGCTCTTAAACATAGAAACAAAGGTGAATTGCCATTTAAGTTACTAAGTGGGGCAATGGAAAGCCATTTAGACATCAAAAGATACCAACATAAATATTACAACACATTCATAACTCAAGCATTCTGTTTCATGCAACAACATCCTGAGCTCAGCTGAAATGTCATGTGGCGATGCTCAAGCAATAGGCAGGTCAAGAAACCTCAGTCCCAAATCACTTATTCAAGCCTCTGTTCATGGCAGCCTTGAACAGCAGCTCAGAGGTAACTGCCTCGGAAATATTGTGGCATGATTCCTTTTTGGGCACAGTAAATGCAAGTAAAATTCTGGAAAATCAAATGAGGACTTCAGCCAGACCAACACCTTCTGACTACTGAAAGTAAAACAGCCAGAAAAAGAAATCAGCTACCATCATCCTTACTCTTTCAGAGGCATGAAGTTAAAAATTCAATTAGACTAGGAAAAAAGGCAAGAAAAAAGGGGGTCGGAAAATAGCTTACAAAACAATCACCAGAGAGGTCAGAGTATCCTATCAAGGGCTGCTTCCAGCTTAGTACATCTGCTAAAGTCATTAGACAGTGTCACCCCACCCTTGGGCTCCCAGGGACAAGAGCAGAGAGGAAGGAGGGCTGCTCCTCATCTGCTGATCCGGCTGTTTCTGGTCCGAGTGTAAATCTTCTCCATCAATTCAACATTTTGCAAACAGGCCACTGGAAGAGGGAGTGCTTGTTTGCAGGGTTGGTCAGGCACTGTATTCCCAGAAAGGAGTGGGTTTCCAGTGAGAACTTGGCTAGAGCAAACTATTACATCCAGTTTTACCTCTCTGCTCTGAACTTGCCCCAGTCTTTCCCCAGAGACAGCACAGAGCCTGAACTGGGACTAAATGTCCCTGTCCATCCTATCAAAACTATGTTTCCATTGACTACTTTAAAACAAAGCAGCCAGGCTCTCTCCAGAGACAGCACCTTCCAAGACGGGTAAAGTTTAAAATAAAACCCACCCTTCGCAAGCAGATGCACCAACAGGATGCTTTGCTTATATTGTTGCAGAACAAAGCAAGAGAACAGCCTTGATCACTGCCTCCAAAAAGCCTGAAGACAAAGACACTGCGGCAGTGAGGCAAGCAAGCACCATTGAGCATCCTTCCCTCAACACAAACATCTCTGAACCACAGTTTGCCCAGAGAACCCCTTCTCCAGCCTCTGAGCTGCAAGCCTTTGAAGGAGAAAAGCATCTCTGCTTTGCCAGCATTGTCCCTGTTTGGAGAGAAAACTTCTACAAACACTGTTTTTTTAAGACATTAAACAACTTTCCAGTGACTCCTAGCCAAAAATTCCAAATCACCCACCCTGTCTCCTCAGACAGCCTGTGTTTGTCTGCCTTAGTACGCATATTGGGCAGAAAACTGCAGCAGGACAGGAACTGAATCACAAGTGGATCGAGTATCCTCTGCTGCTGGGCTGGTGACAGGCCCAGAAAGGCAGGACACATAGCAAGGCAGAACTGTGTTCAGAATAGGACACTGAAGGCTACACACCTTTGTTTTTTAAGGAGGGGTTTGGGATGGCCCTTCCTTAAACTTGGCTCTGCCCATTATAGAGTTATGAACAGTGGTACGCACAGAAGTAGCCAAACAAGCTATCCCAGGTATTTAGTGGTGGCCACTCACCTAAACCTGTCCTCTGGGATAAAGCCAACGGTGTCAGAGAAAAGGTGTTCAACCTATATACATGTTTGTTTCTCCTCCCCAAATTCCAGGCACAGCTCAAGGGCTGACCAAGTGAAGGGGCTGCTGTATGAGGGAGTATTTACTTTTCATATCATGACCTTGGTCTCTTACAAGGTTTAAAATTCAAACACACAGCCACACTGGGAAGAAGTGGAAACACAGAGAACTGAAGTACCTTTCTCAGAGCAAAGAACAGAGCAGGACTGGGTTGGGTGTACAAACAGAAATCAAGTCCTGTATCGTATCTCTTGAACTATACTCTCTTGAAAAGCTATGTAAAGGGGAAAAAAAAGGCACTTTCTAAAGAAATCCAACATACACAATTGTACCTGAAATAAAGCATGATGCTGGCAATTAGGTGTACTGTGTCAGGCAACACATCTGACCAGTGGATGCATAGCTATTGACAATTCATAAGCAAACTAGGAAACTGTATTTGCTATTTGGTGTAGAGCTAGAGCCACATTTGAAGCCCAGAAAACTGCTGGATTGTCACTTATCTGTTAGAATAAACAGAAGTGTACCGGGTTTGGCCAGCTTTTGCAAGATAATACTAATGCTCAGAGACATTTTCTCACAGTGCACACAGTGCCATGCTCCCCTCTGTGTATAAAGGGGGGGAACATGAAGACAGAATCTAGAGAAAGAGGTAGAGCAGCTAAAAGCAGATACAAGACAAAAAGAATGATCTTGACAAAATTAAAGAAAAACAAACCAAACAACAGCCCCACCAACACTAAAGAAAGGGAACTAAAATCAATGCTACTTGCAAAAACGGGCATAGCAGAGGGGGTACAAGGATACAACATTGACCCACGAGTTGCAAGAAACCATGCTTCTCTGTTTCTACCTGGAACACTTCAAGGGTGTACCTTTAGCCAGGATGCAGTAATTAACCACGAAAGCAATCTTGGCCCCATTTGGTACAAAATAAATCCACTTAACCCTAGAAAGCAACAACTTCGAATAAAGGGTGCTGTGTTCCCCATGAAGAGTCAGAAGCCTAACTCAAAAAGTCCTCAGTCTCAGAGGAGGGAGCTTGCAATACCAGTGCATCCCTCGGACTCAAGAGAGCTGTGGCTTCTCTAGGTCCCTCTCCAAGTGAAGCCAAATGGTGCAGCAGAGGATATTGAGGCATATACTAGTCTCCTGACACTGTGGGGACAACCAGAAAGTCCCAAGACTCCCAGATGAGCAGAGACCTTCCTTATGGTGATACCTCAGTGCCATGTCCCACATCTTGGATAAAGAGCAAAGAGCAGCCTCCTTTCCCAGAGATCCCTTTGGGTCCTGATAAGGCTACATGAGCCACAATAGCTTTGTTTTACATATTCCATGTACTGTAATACTGAAAATTGGTCTTCAGTTATGTAGTTGCAAAGGAAATGGCTCTGGTCCTGCTCAGCCCAGCTGAGAACACCATCCCACAATGCCTCCACTGCAGATACAGCTCCCGAGGGCTGCAAGGGAAAGAGCACCCGCGTCCTGTCTGTGAGCAGAGCAACAGCAGAGGCAGAGCTGCTCAGTATTATGCTTATATTTCACTGTCTGTCAGGTTTTCCATTGCAAACACTGCCGCCACAGTTTATAGCTTGACCATTTCAAGCCACATCCATGCAAAACTTGGCAGAGACGGACCTGCTCTGGCTCAGTCCCTTCCCCTTCTACCTTAAAGAAATCTGTCAGATTCCTGCTTTAAAGTCACAACATTTCTTTTCTGCAGCAGAAATACATTTTTTAAGTCATTCCACAAGGCTTTTTTGGTTAAGGTTTAAAAGAAGCCTATGTACTTGACAGACAAGACTTACATCAACTATTCACAGTTATTCTGAAACAACTCAGAAATGTTTAGATAGTGTTGGACCGGGCAGGTTGATTGCACCATGCCTTTAAACAAATCACAGTCACTTCTAGCAAGAAACACAAGCCCTGTAATTACAGACTTCACAGACAACATCTGTAGAGACTGTAAACCCTTTTCCTCCTGAAGCATTTGTGACCATTGCTACATGCAGATTTTCCTCTCCAGCTAAGGAAAAAAGAAAGGGATAAATATTCATGAGATACAACTGCAATCTGGGTCTCTTATAATCAGAATTAACGTCTAAAGGACAATGTTCATTGAGCCAAGATAGGTATTTGCTGTAACAACCAAACGCTGAAGCCCTGAGAGCTGGTACATTACTAAACAACTTGCTCTAAAGCATAGAGAAACTACAGCTTCACTTCAGTCTTACCAGGTTTGCTTCTGCAGCAACTACCGGGTTACAGTGACCCAAAGGCTTCATAACGGAGATGAAGGCTTTTGGAAAGCATTCACCATGTATGCTACAAAGACCTTGCTTTGAAGTCATAATACTGGACAGAAGTTTCAACTTCAAATGGTGTCCAAGTCTTTCACTGGCACAATAATGAAGACAATTTATCCAACTCTTCCAGTGAAAGAGAAAACCAATTATGAGACCAGGCCCTATCAAATGGGCTTGTACATAACTGCCTGTGAGACACCTGAAATACCATCTTTTATATGGGGAAAGTAACACTGTAAAGTATGCAGTGTACTATAGAGTAAATGCAACACACTTAAGATGAAGTTAAAGTAGTTTGCTGAAAACCACAAAAGACTTGAATAAATCCAATACAGTATTTTACCCCCCGATTCTACCTCTGCCCCATACACTGGCCTTTGAAAAAGCCCAGCTTACTTCCTTCCAGGAATGTACACAATTTGGGGGCAAACCATAAAAGATGGTAACTCTAAGTTCAGGCCCTAGAAATGTGCAGAAGAAAACATCCAGCAGACATGAAACATGCACCATTGTTTGGAAATTAGCTTCCAGGTTCTTTTTGTAAAAAGCATAGCAACATTCAACTAGTAAAGAGAAGGTGTTTCTTCCCTCTGAAGCCATGCAACAAAGCCAAGTCAAGGTATTTCCCACTGCAGGAAACAAAAGAACCATTTAAATGTCCCTTGGCATCAGCAGGCAAACATATTCAGGCAAGGTTTTAAAATCAACCAATGACCTATGCCTTTTCATATCTAACTGCCCCCAAAGTACAGTTAAAGAAATATCAAAAGCAGACATATGAGATGCTATATGCATTTATAGAAACCAAGGAAGTTCAAGAAATTGGCCGAGCAGCACATCCAACATACACTGTCCAGTCTGATGGCACTTCTCAGCAATTACCTAACAAGTTATCTAGCCATTCTTCCTTCCTTTCATGGAAGGAACTCTCTGTGCTGCAGGTGACATCCATAATACCTTACATCACCTGTGTCTGGGTCAGAAGGCGCATAATTTATATATCACAGCTATAGTTTCACAACACGTGGAAGTCACCATAACAATACAGTCTGACGAATCACCACACACATGCATAGTCCAATACTCTTTATTTTCTTGAAAAGTAAATCCCCATATTCTTAGAGGTCATAACCTCATCTCCTAGGTTTGCTTTCTTATGCTAAGCAGATACCCAAATTCAAACTGTAACTCTTGAGTTTAAAAAGCTGACACAAAACTTTTTCTAGTTTAATTACATGCCATTCATAGGTGCGCCTGTATCTGAAGAGACAAGAAGTCATATCATTGAAGTCATTCCTGTGGTACCCCTAACCTAGGAGAGTGTAAGAGTGTATGTTTGGAGTCCTGTTCTTAGAACAGATAAACCATGATTTCCCTACCAGAACAGTTTCAATAGGCATCCAAGCAAGTGATTCTATCACCAATCTGTGACTTATGTGTTTATTTGCCCATTTTTTTTCAAGATACATCTGTATCTAGTTTTTTTATGTATATGTGAATATAAAGAGCAAGATCACAGCATAGAATTCCAGGCTTCAGATTTCCTTCCTTGCCTACATGGACATTAAAAAGTCTGGCTGCCATGCATTAGAATATGGTTTTAAGAAGTGTAGTCCAAGTTCAAGGATGTTCCCTTAGAAGAGTCACATTTCTGGACCCACTAATTAAATTCAAACCCTGACATTCTCCATTTCTATCTCCACATACCATGTGGTTCAATACAATGTGGTGTGAACTGTGCAAGTCAGAGAGGCCACATTAAAAGAAAACACAAAGGAACTGTAACTGGAATTCAGACACTTCTCACATTATTTAACAACCCAATTCCCATGGCTACATAAGTCATTATCCAAGACAGGAATATCATGAATACAAATATAAGCTACCACAATATAACCAGGCTTGCTCTGATGGCAGTAACACCCACTATGGACAATGAGGAGCCCCAGACTTGGAAGGGAGGATGCTTGTCCACTAGCCCAGTCAAAGCCAAGACATTTTTCCCCCACTTCAGTTGTAATTATTGCTTTAAAGCGGGACAGATGAACAGTATGGTTTCTATTAGTTTTGCAAGTGATACAGTCAGTACCCAGCAGGCAGGCATTTCTGTTCACACTGGCCAATGCATTTCCACACACTATCCTTTTGGACACCACACTAAATCACCAGCCAGCAACTGACTGCATCATTTTGAGCCAAACAAGCATGAGGCTCTCACACAGCAGAGAAATTACCACTCCATTAAAAAGAAGAAAAAAAAAAAAACAAACAATTAATGGTCATCTTCGTGGATAACCTGGCTCAAAGCTCTGGAAGCTGGATTTGAATCTCAGATCAGGGCGTCCTAGTTTCCTCGAGCTCTGGTGTGCCCAGAACACTCCAAAGTCAGTCAGTTATGCGAGCCCTGCATGTGGAGGTACCACAACATGAGCCTTCACTTGAATGGCTCCAAATGTCAGCAGCTCCTCTGGATGAGGACACACAAGTCACGAGTGGGCTGGAAACCAGTCCTGGACAACAGCTCTGGATTAATACCCAAGGAGTGCTGGAGGGAAGGAGGGGGAGCTGCCAAAGACAGGCAGTTATTCAAACCAGCTGCTAACCAACTCCAACCACTCACACAGACACAGTCTCCTGCATCTGTTCTGCCCAACTCAAAGCTACCAGGCAACCAAGAGTTAAAGTATACAAAAGACATCTATACAAACACTTGCCAAAAGTGCCATTTTCCAAATGGAAGCTGGTTGTTCCACAGATGGCAGAAGAAGGGATTTAATCTTGCTTTTCCAGGACAGCCTCTCTCTCCTTGCCTCAAAATTCCCCAATTAACACTTTTGCAAGAAGTTTTGAAACTGTGCATGGCCACGTATTTATCTACGCACATTCTCTCCCCTCCCTACCGAGTTCTGGGCTATGGGCTAGGCTGTCAAGCCAAGTTTCATCCCCAGCAATTTTTAAACACTCATCCTATAAATCCTCTGAAAAGGGAGTTAGTAATGGAAATACTGACAGAAACTTGAAGAGACAGCAGGGCAACTACAGCAGCCTACTATACATCAGCTTCATTAGCTGCAGGTCTTTCTCTCCTTCACCTTCATTTTCCATTAGTGTACCTTGGCTAATTAATACACAAACCCTATGAAACATTCTTACAGTAGAAGTCAACATTTGGCCCTCAGCCCAAATCAACACCAAGAAACTTCAACATCCTCTGCCAGACATAGTAACTGTACCAGATGGAGCTAACACACAGCTACAAGTAGTGATGAGGAAAACTGAAAGCAGAGGAACACATGCAAAAATAGGACCACTGGAAGAGAAAAAACCAGCAAATATCACTTACCGCTTTCATTTTTCTCTATGACATCGACGACCTCCCCAGCTTGGAGACTGATCTCAGAGTTCTCCTGCTTCTCATAGTTGGACACCACCACATATTGCTCCAGGATCACGGGTTCAGAGCTAGCATCAGCACCTGGGGAAGGGAAAAAGCAAGCCGTAAGCCAGCTTCCAGCCATGGCTCCTTGAGGGCGACCTCCGTCCATCCGATTCAGAACAGGCCAACTTGTCACCAGAGCCAAGCGAATCAGCAAACAACCCTGGCTCGCAGCATATCCCCAAATGGCTGGCCATATAGAAACAGCCTCCTCTGGCCCACAACCCAGCAGCACAGAGGGACATTGGAGAGAAGAAGCAGGAAAAAAAGGGGAAGAAAAAAAAATAAAAATAAGCCAAAAATGTGAACTAGTTGTACAGTTTCATGATGGATTTTGAAAATAAACCTCTTCCCAACATGGTTTCCACAATCCTTGCTCCCATTCAGAGAGAAAAATCCTGGGCAGAAGCAGTATAAATCCAGAGCTGAGCCATCCCCCCAGTAAAGCCAAAGAAAAAACAGCTCTCCCCTTGGCGGCTCAGCTCCTTCTCCACTCTAAGGGCTTGAGCTGAAAGTCAAGAGGGGGCTGTAGATGCCAATCATATTCGTCTGCACTGCAGCCCTTAAATAGAAACACATGAGCGGGACTGAAAGAGAGGGAGGTGGGGTGGAGGGAGCGAGGGGAAGGCGGGGAAGAGTGTTTACTTGAAACAGAAGAAAAAAAAAGTTATAGCGCCAGCTCCCCGCTCCGCCACGGCCGCCCCCCGCCCGCCCCGCGGTTCCGCATTCCCGCATTCCCCGCGGCGGAGCGGGACGGGGCACGGCGGGCTCGGGCTGCCCCTCTCCATCCCTTCGGGAGCTCCCGGAGACAAACCTCCCCCGCGCCTCTCGGACCAGCCATCTATGAGTGAGAGCAGGCTCTCACACAAACAGGGGCCAGGAGAGGTGCAAAAAACCCCCTTCTCCTCCCTTCCCCCCACACTGCTGGTGTTTCTGCTTGGTTTGGTGTTTTTTTTGGATTTCTGACTTTTTCACCCCCAAACCAAAATCATGCATTTCGAGGTGGAGTCACGAGGCAGGCGCACGGCTGTGCCAGATGTGGAGGGAGACCCTGTGCCGCGGCCCGCACCAGGAGACACATCTCGGCTCTGGGATGCAACACAAACAATGCAGCCCCTCTGCACTCCCAAACCCAGGCACAGGCCGATTGTGCTCCGCCTGGAAACTGCCTTGAAAAGTCAAGAAAACTTTTCAGACGTCAGGGTTTCTTAATCTGCCCTCATTCATACATTCTTCACAGTGTCAGAGTAGAGCAAAAAGCACCTACAACTTACAAAGTAAGACCTGACGTGTCTTAATGCAGAATTACTTTACAGGATTCCTGAATTACAGCACTTTGGGACACCAGCATTATTACACATTTTACGTATTAAGAGGCAGTTCCTGTCACTCTGGATTAAGATGCAGATGAAAAGGGGAGACAGAAGCAGGTACACAACTTGCTGAACACCCCATTTCACGTGACAGGGGCAGAACCAGGAGCAGACTCCAGGTCTCCTGAATTTCTGATGACAAACTGGCTACAAGAGACAGGAAGGAAGCAGCATGATCTGAAACTGTCCACCAGAAAAGTCAAGGGACTGACAGCCAAGCACAGGATGCTGGGCCCTGTATTTCCAAACCGAGTTCGTATGCATTTGGGCTGGAGATGCAAAGTGATTCTACAGACAAGTAATTAGCATCCCTGCCAAGAAAGAGGTAAAGAATGCATCAGCCATTAAAACAGCATCCTGTGAAATGAAAATCCTAGAACAAAAAGCAATTAATTTAACTGTTTCCTGAAAGGAAACACTATCACAATGCCTCCCCTTGGACCAGATTTAAGAAATCCAGAAATTAGAAGAGTTCCTTGCTCCCTAAGTGTGCCTCTGACTCTCCTCAAGTTACATAAGTTAATTTTCTTTAAAGAGCAGTCATCTCCCCTAGAAGTTTGTGTTTAAGAGATTTAGGTTTTCTATAGATAGTTGAACCACAGCCAGTAGCAAGAATAGGAGGAGAAGACCATGAACTGACAACATGGAAATTTATAATAAAAAATGTCACCATAGCTGTCCATTCCAAATAAGCGTCGTGTTTCTCTTCATCATGAATCAACTTGACTTATGCATTCTGGTTTAAACCAGTGCTAGTTGGGTTACCTGGAGCGCAATGAGACGTTTTCCCCTGTCTCACACTGTTTTCCCACACAGTCCTGTCTCCAGCCCACAATGCACCAGCATTATAATCTTCCTTTGACCTATTTATACAAGTAACACCTACAACCCCTATTTCGTTTTAGTGTTCTTTAGATAAATAAAGTTCTCTAATTGGAACAAAAACCAACAACTCAAATGCCCTCTTTCCTCTAATCTCCTGGACAGTTTTCATGAGAGCAGAATAAGGAAAAAAAAAAATCCCAAACACAGCATTGGCTTGGTGGCAGGAACAGTGTTCACTGATGTCCCTTCTGGGAACAAGGAGAAGATCAGGCTGAAGTGCAGGCTGGCAAACACCCCACTGGCAGCCACCGAGGCCAAGCCAGGGACCATGTGCCAGGGGAGTGCCCTCGCCAGGAAACACACAGAATCAGCACTTCAAATCCACCACCACAACTCTGACTGAAAAAACAGAAGAGAAAAAATAATCACTTATAACCTGTCCTGCTGGACTATTTTTATCTGCATTCATGTATCTGAAACCCAGCAGGACTTCATAATACTGGTTAATCTCTCCTGCCTTGGATAAACTACCCATTGCAGGAGGATTCCTTTGTCACTACAGTGGCTGGACAAACGTATACAATTAAGAGGTTGTTTTAACAGAAGCTTGTACCAGTGCTACAGGGCTCCTGTTAGGACAAAAAAAATACAGGGTGATAAATTCCTTGGTCTAGGAAGTAACCAAGGTCAAACAAACTTGTTCCTTTACAGCTACAGCAGATCATGCCTAGAGGAAATCCCTCTTTCAAAGGGTGGGGTCCCCATGGCTCCTGGAATGATGCTCACCCAGGATCAGGTACTGCCCAGTGGGGAAGATTTCAGTAACTGAGCAGAGAAAGGAAGACATAGAGGAGGAAAGAAGACAGAGAAATAGGTCATTCCAGTAATCAAAAGCTTTAAACATTTTCTGGGTAGCCTAGTTTAGGTTGTTACTACATTCCATTCAGTCAGCAGGCTAAAAGACTAATCCTCCTCAGCCTTCCATCTCCCACATGCATCTTTAGATGAATTACTCCTCAGTGACACTTAGGATGCCCACAGCATTGCTGGCACACTATGTCAGACTCCGAGTCTGCCCCCTGAAAGGGACTCAAAAGAACAGGACAGGCAACACCACAGAGAGCACAGCACCAATTACACCCACCGCCGTGGGCGCTTCCGTATCCCTGCCAATTAGTTCAGGTCTAATTTGTAACACAGGACACAGCATGCATTGAAGAGTAACAGCCCACTCAGTGTGAGCACACCAGAGAAGAGGGATGCAGAGTGGCACAAGTTTCCCAGCAAGCTCCCATGCAGACTGCAATGCCGCCCTGACACGATAGCCCTAAATTTTTTAAAGCGTCTCTAGCCCAGGCAGGGGAAGCAGAGAGCAGAGGATAGGATAAGGCTGATGTGCCAGGTAAAGGTCCCCCCTCCTCTCCCTCCAAAAAAAGCAGAATTAGTGTTTTGGTTTAGCTCCAACTTGCAAGCCCTCCTCAGAGCAGAGCACAAGACAGATTGCTTGCTGAAATAAGAGTTTGCTTGCCTCTCCGTTTCTTTTTGCCTCGAGTCCGTTTCCTGGTTAAAGTCTTGAGGATACACCTCCTCCTCTCCATAGGGCTCCACTTTACAGTCCTCCCGCTCCTCACCTCAGCGACTCTCTTCCTGGGGCTGAGCAGAAATGTCATCGGAGCTTGTCATGCCCTTCACAGCTGGCACTATTAAGTGACACAGTTGCACACTGTCCCCCTCACCAGGCAGCGAGAAGGGAGCATCATTCCTCCTGCTGTACTCCGAGACCAGCAACTACTGCGAAAACCTCTTAAATAAGAGCACAGAGTACCCCTTCCAACAACATCCTCCTCCTCCTCCTGTGTTGCAACAGCTAAGACCTACGATGGTTTTGCAATAGCCAAAAATTAAAACCACCAACTGGACTCCAAAAATAAAATCATCTGGATATGGAAATCCGAGACTCCTGATCTTTGCCAGATTACTCTGTTGTTATCAGGCTATAAACATGTCTGTTCTTTTAATCCATACAGCACGCAGGCTTTTATATTGCTCTTTTATGATTATCAATCAAGTGTTTACAGATTGAGACTAAATGAGTTAGTAGTGGGCTGGTCAGTGGAAGCTCTGCAGAAGCAGCCAAACCCACAGGAACGGCCAGTGAACACCATGGGGGTGACTCACAGCCGAACAACCAACCGGCAGGTACTCCGGCTCCTCCGACATGGGCACAGCTGCTGAGGACACGTGCAGGACCCACACACAGGGGTGTCTGGCAGACACGTCCCCAAGTGTCATGGCATTCCATATGATAATGTCAGAGCTCTGCACTTTTCCACACACAGGGAGGAGTAACTGTGGTAGCTTGGATTTGGAGCTGCGGTTTCTTGTTAAAGCCAGTTCTTGAAGGGTAAACCTTTACGTATCACTGGAAAACTCCTTCTGGGGAAGAAGGAAGGGAAAAATAAATACCCAGAATAGCAGCAAGCCTACTTAGAGTCCTCAAATCTGTCTAATCCTTCACGGCAATCATCCACCCAGCTCCAAACACATGGAATTTCTTCCCCTAAAAACTGTACCTCTTGTCTTTCTTATCGGAAGGACCACATGACTATGATAAATAAACACACTAAACTTAGATGTTTGCTTTGAGCCTCCCACCAGTGATTTATTCTGAAGTATTTTAAGATAGAGAGCTTAAGTCTGCCTGAAAATTGGGTTAAGTGTCTAGTGTCTGTTGCACACAAGATAAAACAGACTTTGCTATGTAATGCACACAAGAGTACATAAGAGTTCATGATCTTGTAGGGGTCTTGGAAGAGAAGTTCCTAAAATAAGCAGTTCCTAGAGTAAGCAGCAGAATGAGACTGTCTCTAAGGAGACAACATGGATTCAGATCAAAACTGTGTTTCTCAGTTGAGGAACTCTCTTCTGTTTGTTCAGCATGGGTTTTTTGTTTTGGTGTTTTGGATTTTTGTCCTTTTGGCTTTTGTTCTTAATGTGCCCTAAACAACTGGGGCTTTGACTCATATCCTGGATACTCCTGCACTCCAGCCTGTCCCTATTCAGCCCCCTTCCCACTCTACCAAAATTCAGGCTATATTTACACAGCAATTTTTCCTATAGGTAAAATACCATTCATAGTTTATGGCAATAGTAAAGGGGATTAATCTCCATCCCTTCCACAAGACAACAATCCCCCTGTTCTAGCATTTAACTTCAGAGCTCATCAGCTCTTGGTGTAGCAGTCCTGAGCCACAAACCTTTAGCGACAGAGACAACAGTTCATCACCACCCATAATTACTACAGAAATTCAGTACAAGTCCACTCTCAAGGTCTTAACACTAAGAGTACTGCCAAAAATCCCGTTCCCACATTATAGAAGAAAATAAATATTTGAGGAGGTCTATCAAATGAGTTAATACACAATAATTTCTGTAGTTTCAGAAGCAGGCGACACCCTGCTATTAGACGGAGATTGAGTAGAAAACAGGTTTTGATCTGAGCTCTTAAGTAATTCATAAGACCCAAAGCTAGAGAAGTTTGGCCTAAAACCTTGTCCAAATCTCAGAAAATGCCTAAGAATAAAACAAGGTTGAGCATCATGCACCCAGCCATGGCCAGGTCAGCATTCAAATCCTCTCACCCTGGGCTAGCAGCCATGATTAATGTACTTTCTCCCCACCTGAGCATCCATCCATCCACCTTCAACTCCACAGTGCTCACGTGCTCTGCAAGCCTTTCAGTACATGGGGCAATAGCTCCCTTCCAGAGTAGCCAAAACTCTAGTCTTTCTTGTTATCTTTTTGGCTAACTATGCCAAAATCTGGTCTACATGGTAACTCCATGAGCTGCATTAACTCCCTCCTGGCCTTCTGGGTTGCCGCTACAAGCAACTTATGGGGCCCATGCCAACAGCATGCATTGCCATCAAGAAGAGAGTATGACCAGCAACCACAGCAGCAGCAAAGTAACCCAATGCCTGAATTTACTCCCCAGCACAGGGCAGGTGTAGCACTTTGAAGAACCAAGATCTGGGTAAGCCTTCAAGAGTCTGGGACAAGTGGCATCTTTAAGGTGGACTGCAGCTTCCAGCAGTGGAGCATGTGTGATGCACAGCTAAAACCAGCAGCAAAACACAGCCCTCATGGGGAGGGCCTCAGGAATGAGCTTGGCCCATGGTAAATGGCAGGCACTCTCTCAAGCGAGTGCTCCAGTTCAGTTCTTCCTTCTTTACAGTCCTCAGCAGCTTTCCAATGAAATCCAGAAAAATTCAGTACTGGCCTTTGCCAAGTGGAACCTATTAGTCTCGGGATTTTTATTTTTTATTTTTGATCTGCTAAGTTTTAAAACTGCGCCAAGAAAAATTAGAGGCAGGAGGGTGAAAGTAAGAAGTTGAGTCCTCTTTCCACTCCTTCTCGGAAAGTTGGCTCTCTGAATAGTGATTCCAACCAACTAGGTTACAGGTAGAAACAGTTAAGAATACTAAAGTATTTGCACACAAATCTGTTAAACTGCTTGGAGATTTTCACACAGCTGCCAAACTGGGTCTTCCACCAGACTGAAGTCACCTAATATGCTCTAGCATTTGCCCTAGTCCTGCTCAGTGGTTCAACACGTTCACATCCCTCCACATGGCACGAAGCAGAATAGCCAAAATGTTTAACAGCAGCCAGGGGTCACCCAAATAGTACCCTGCCACAGCACCTCTCAGGATGTGGCTGTGGGGCACCCATCTTTTTCCAGAGCAGGTAATTAAACCACTTTCAACTCTCAGTTAGTCTCCACTTCATGGAGTATGCTCGTGACCTCAGCTAGTGCTTGAGCGGCATGAAACTGTCTCCAGGCCACAGCCTGAGACACATATATGTATGATATAGGTAAAGATCATGTCCAAGTTCAAGTCTGCTTTGCCAGCTTGACACAGCAGGATACAGTCCAGAGCAGATCTGGACTGAAGAACAGTTGTTTTGGAAAATGGGTATTCGTTTGGATGAGAAGAAAACTGAAAAGCCACATGAACTGGAACAGCATGGATAGCTCAGAACCAAAGGTACATAAGACTTCTGAGCAGCACTATGTATGAACATTCATCTTCTTGAGCACTATGCAATGCAATTAATCACTTACATTTGCACTATCATCATGCACAGACTCCTTAAGCCAAACTCAGCAACATACACTTAGCTAAAAGCAGCCAGAAGAAGGGAAAAATTTCGTATCTTAAAGATTTTGCTTCCTTACCCTTCAAGACGGCTAAAAAACTTGGCATTCAGTTTGCCATTTTATATGTAGCAACATGAAACACTAACAGATGTATTGAGACAGAGAAACTAAACCTCACCTCCCAGCCAGGTAATGTAAAGGGTTCTTGTAATTTTTCCTAAGAGACACCACCTCTTCTGTCTCCTCCTCAACATGTTTCTCTCCTGCTCAGTCTTGTTCTGTTTCTCGGTTTCAACTTCCTGATGACCTATCAACCAGCAGGCTCCTGTGACTGAATACTTCAGATATTTCTGCACTTTTATATCCAGCTACCACCCTGAAATTAGACCGATTCTGTTAAGATGATGCCGAACCCCCCCAAGGATATATTCAACTTCTGTCAAGGATAGCATTTCTGAAATCGTTAAGTCTTACTCACTAAAAACTTCAGGCAAGTAAGTGCTCATCCACTGAGGATGGTGGGATTTTGTTCACATATTTTGAACAGGGCATGAACTCGAATATTTACCAAATTTGGTACGGAAAGCCACAGGAGTGTTTCCATCTTTCCTTGCCCCAAGACCAATGTGTAGTCTTAACTAACTTGGTGACCAGCCCAGCATCCTGTACAGACACAGGCTCTGTCTCTTAAGTTTTCACTTTGTACGGGACTGCTTCTCCCCAGACCTTGACATCTCATCTAGAAGTTGTTCCCTTGCTCCCTCCTCCTTGCAACACGAAGACAGATGCTCCCTTGAAAATTTTGCCTCTCTGTTAAAGTCTCATCTTTTTCATGTAAGACCCTTTCTACTTACTGTGGAAATGCTAAAGAGCAGGGAGCATATAGTCATGTTTCTCTGCTTTGTCTTGATCCATAAGACTTCTCAATTTTGTTCCTCTTCTCCTCTCCTGTATCCCACACAGAATAGTGAAACCGCAGCTGTGCAGGTACTTAACTGTGGCCAGGGTCAACCCACCACAAGAAGGGAAGCTGCCTTGGATTGTAGCTTGGAGTTGGGCAAGGAAAATGAAATACAGCAAACTACTAACCACAGCTAGCAGCAACATCAAGGTGAGGTAGTCACCAGTAAAGGAAAGCTCTTCCTTATGAGAAATCATGCATCATGAAAAACCAATACACATGAATAAACAGATCTTGGGTATCCAGTGTCAGACTCACATTCAAGATAACTCCAAAATCACACACAGCTTGAACTATAGAATTATTTCTGTAATAGCATGCAGAACACAAAGATGCAAGAGTTTACCTGGAGCGACAGTCTTTTTAGGAGTCTCAGACAAACTGGACATCCAAACTTGCAATCCAATCATAGGGCAGCCATGGAAAGAGAGAGTAAGTAGAGACACAAGAAAACAGTCAAAAAGCAGCCATATCAGAAAGTCTGAGAGTTAGTAAAGACAGCTTTGAAAGAGACAGTAAGTTTTTCTTAAGAGTAGTGTTGGCATGATGGGGACTCAGAAAAAGGTCAAGTCATAAGAACCACCCAGTTAATTTTTATGTTTTAGGGGATTTGCAGAACTTAGGAAATTGATCTGTAGGTGAACAGATTTTGAGACCTCGGAATAAGATATGCCCTGAACTTATTCCCAATAGGACAGGGAATACATACCAAGAGACAGTTTGTCTTACTGAGCCACAGACCTGCAAAACTATTTAGCTTTGCAGCTGCCAATGATCCCCAAAAGACCAATGGACAACTCACAGAGACTGAGCTTCGCAAACATCTGTAAGTTTCTACAAGCATCTTGTTATCCTGGAACAATTTTAAGGAAAATAACAATAGAGAAATAATGCTCCCTGGAAAAGACTACAAAGTATAACTAGAAATTCTATCTTTTTAGCCAATAGATAGGAGACAGATCTGGTTAAGGAGAAAGCTGATAGAATTGCTACTAACAAGACCAAAAGGTTTCCCTCTCCTTCCAGGAAATGGGGTGTAAATACTTGGCTTGGGATTCTGGGAATAATCTTCAAATGTTAAGTGTTACTTTTTTTCTTGAATGCACTAGAAGCATGTTTGACAAGTTAGTAGGTTTGCCCCCATTTCTAAGTAAGAACCAGCAAATATTCCCCTCCTGTGGGATGAGGGAGCGAAAGGACAGCTGTTACTCTCCTATTGCGTGGGAGAAGAGATGAGAGGCAGTCTAAGAATTTCCTAAATCTGACAAAACCCCAAAATGCAATTTGAAAAACTTATTTGCAATGAAGAACCCTGTTCTGGACCCATTGGTTGAACAACATAGATGATGCACCATTACAATAATTTACTTTGGACAAGAAAAAATGAAAAAGACTTTGCATTGGTAGAGTACAACAGGAAATCATCTGGCAGAGTAACTTGTCCTGTAGCTTATGGAGGGAATACACAGCATGTTTCTATTACAGACTCAGGGCACGCACAGGAAAGGGTGTGAAGGAGTTGTTGTCAGCAAGTTGTCTATTAGCTTTTGAATAGACTTCCACTGCCTTCAGGAACAGGATTATGAACTTCAGTCAGAAGTCTGCTGTCAGATCTTTTTCCCAAATGAAGAACCTGAATAAGGCAGTGATAAATCAAGCAGATGATGTAGGAGATTGTAGGAGCAACTGGGAAGATTTCAAAGTTTGCCCCAATCCAAGCTGGCAGCAAAAGGCTCAAATACCAAAAATTAAAGATAGAGGTATTAATCTGCACTTAACACAAGCTTAGGGCTGCCCTGGATTTGTCTGCCCAAGAAGAGAGGGGGTTTAAATTTAGATCCACAGTATCCATGCCTACAGACATCCTATGCGACATCACGAAGAACCAAATTCACCATAAAACCCCCAATTCTATTGAGTGTCATAAGTCTTTTTTAAAAAATTTCTTTTTAAACAAAAGGGTTTCTTTCTCCTGGTAAAAAAAACTATTGTTCTAAGCTGGAATAAAAGGGCAATGTAAGTATTAATTGGTAAACAATCCCACAGGTCCACAATGTGAGCTTCCCAGCCCAGGAAGCAGCATAAAAGCAGCAGCACTTCTCAACTGCCCCAGCCTGACAGCAGCTAGATGTGGATGAGGTTGCTTCTGAAGCAGAAGACAGCCAGCATATTTCAGCTGCTCCTGCACATCTGCTTAGCATTAAACTTCCTTCTTGGGAATTTTTTTTACTCCAAGACATTTAAGCTCTAATTGCTACCAGCTTTTAAGAGTCCCCCCTACAAATAATAAAAATATCAGACATTAGTGATAGATTCCACTTCACAGAGAGCTCAAACGAAGAGCCGCGGCGGGAGCCAGCATACGGGGAGGAGGTCAAAGGCCCCAGAAGCATGCTGTGCCCAAGCCAACAAAACATGGGCTTTGAACGGCTCTGGGTTTCCCCTTTAGGACAGGGTTTTACTGGAATTCTGCATGGGGCTTGGAGCTGGTTTCCAATGGGATTGGTAACGGTAAACGAACAAACCCTTGCTTCCTGCCACTCCTCTCCCCTTTTGCTGCACAGCTGAGCACCGGCTGGTCTCAGATGACTTGGAGGTGGGGCGGGATCTCAGTATTCGGAAGGGAAATAAAAGTTGCCTGCTCAAAACAAGCAGCTTGTAAGGCAACGACATCCCAATTCTGCTCCTAACATCAGTCCCCACAGCCCTTGTTGCTGACTTCAGCTGGAGCCAGAACAAACCCCTCCAATCGGAATTATTTTTAAAAGCTCAAAAGAAACGTGAATCCATAAATTCCAGCTAAGCCACACGGGCCAAGGCAGTTGTGATGAGCAAAGAGGAGGCTTTCCTTTGGAGCCACACTGCACAGAAATAGCAGCAGAGCAGGCGTGTCACTGGAAGCAGCTGCTGAACCCCATCCCATCACTTCCAGGCTGCCACCACGGAGTTGGGCAACCCCCAGACAGATCAACTGAGTTCCTCTGTTGCAAAAGAAAAGGAAGGAGTTGGAAGGGCAAAAAGCTTTAAAGACAAAATTAAGCTGGATGCTGTGGTGAACGTGAAGCAGGTTATTTTCGATTTCACCAGAAACTTTTCTACTGCCAGTGAGACTGGTTTGTTTGCTGCTCCTCCTACCACTGGCAAGAGAACAGGCGCCAGACTGCTGGGGACTAATGCTTTATGCTTGTGATACAGCCCCACTCATCTCATTTTAGCAGCAGAATATTCGTCTTGTGTGCAGTTAAGAGCAGAGCGAGCTTCCAGAAAAATCTACAAAAGCTGGAGTCAGTCTGGAGTTGAATGCACAAGCTCAATGCTACCAAAATTCAGGAGATGCCATATTCATGGTTCACACCACTCCTGCACATCCAGCTGTGTCCCTGGCCCAGCAGGTGCAGAGAAACTCCTCTACAGGCATTTTAAAAACACTAGAGATGCGGGTTTCTTTTTGTTAATACCACTGCCTAAAACATTCAGCTCAATGTTGAGTCCAGGATCCATTATTTAATCCTGCTGTCCAAGGCCAGAAGGAACACTCTCCTGAAGATTCACAGAGGTTGCATGTGTCTGGGGCTATCAGAAACCTTCGTAACAAATCTATTTTTAAACTAATGTCTGTATAGCTGTCTAGCTTGTTAAGCTACATATTTCCCAACAATACTTCTGCAGTAATTCTGGGGAATTGATTCGTACTTATTATGAGTCTCAGCGTGGTTGTAGTTCTGGGTATGTAGCCCTTGCTCCAAGTGATTTCTGTGCATTGCTGAGAAGTTAGCATGGGCCAAAGACATGGCCCAACAAGTGATCTGGATGTGGCTGCCTTGCTTTGGAGGGCAAAGAGTTTAATTATACAGGTATGACCTCTTCTATAGAGGCTGTCTTCCACAGGAGTTAACATTCCTAACTCCATTTAATTAATAAAACTCTTGTTTTCATGAAACATCAACTAGGAATACTAAAAGTACTTTTACCAGAGAATTACTGTGATACAGACTCTACATGTAGCTTTACAACATGGCTGTAAAACAGCTCGGAAAGATGAAAAATGCAGATGAGGCTTCATCTGAACTGGAATCATTTTTGCACATTCTTGGCTCACACAATTAACTCATTCAATTAGGCAGAGAACAAGAGACAGTCAGAGAAACGGGAGGATGGCACAGAAAGGTTGCGAGTGTTTTGATCTATCTCAAGCACCACTGCTCAGGGCACCCTGTTGAACTGCACCATTGATGTTTCTCCCTCCAGGCTCCAGAAAGACCTAAACAAAAACAACATTTGTGCCCAGTGCCTGACCCAGGGTGGGCCTGATCAGCCATTACACTCCTTAGGTACTACAATGACAGATTTATTTGCTAGTGTAATCGCTGGGCAAGCAGCAGTCACCCGTGTCCCTCGCCAGGCAGCTTAAATAAGCTTTCCTTGGCTCTTATGTCAATGGGATGCTGATGCATCATGTTTAATGCAAATGTTTTAAGATAGTCCTTGAAGAAATACAGATATATTAATTTTCCCCCCAACTAGGAGACTGCATTTTAAAGTAAACCTCTCATCCCTGCAGAGATATCTCCTCTTCTATACACTTGAAGCTGAACATCACCTCCACTCCCCATGCCACCTGTTCAAGAGGGCTATATCTTGAAAAAATATTTGACTAGTAGATTGTCAAACATGCAAATCCAGCTAAAGTGCCTGAGTAAGAGGATTGGCAGCAGGCATTAAATAAGACCTCTAATTTTAGTCCTATTCATCAAGTTCAGCCCCATCATGAACAGCCTGTGCAGGGCTTGTACTGGGGAAGAGGCACTGCCTTTCTGCGGGGAGTGAGGACAGATGTGCTGAGCTGCAGCGACAAGCCTAGCCAGCCCCTTCCTCTCTCCCTGGCAGAAGTGGCCACCCCTGGAGCTGCTGGGGCTCCTCGCCTCCCTGGCACCATGCTGCAGACCAAACTCAGACCACGTCCACTTCCCAAATAGCCTGGCGCATGCTAGACCCACACACCCTGCTTGGAAAAAGTTCACACCTGGCCTTCACGTGACTCAAGCGTGCCTCAGAAATTCATCGTCTGGATAACTCACTCCTGCAGGGGAGAAATCCACAACCAGAGAGGCCTTTCCTGAGCTGGAACAGAGCAGCAGGGTCAGAGGATTGCGTGCTTGACAAACTGTGCTGTGACACACTCACCAGCTGCATTGCATAGCCTCAAACAGTCCTTCATCTTCTCCACGGACACCCC
>VWZG01004543.1:9527-35127 GCA_013396735.1 Grallaria varia
ACAGATTACTAGGTATTTCAAATTTTTTTTTTTTTTTAATGAAGAAAAGCACAACATCAGCATTATGAAATAGAGGAAAAATACAAGTTAGCTGGGAAATGTACTGTAGTTTTATCTACTTTCGCAAGTAGTAAGGTTAATATGCACACATTTCTGCAGCAAGACATTTGGTACTGTTCACACGATGTCCACACTGTATGTATTTTGAGGACAGAAACTCTGGACTAGCTCCAGCCTAATCCTGTTAACATTTGCATTGCATTAGGTATGCTGCTCGAACTTACCTTCTCGCTTATTTTTTATTTAAAAGAAATCAAGTTTGTTTTACAAACAAGACTACCCTGTAGTATGAGCCTAAGTGCTATGCAAAGGTAAAAAGAAAACAAATTTCAAAAGTGCATTAGAATACTAATGTTAGTATTTTCACCTGTAAGTAGCTTTTTTTTTTAATACATGAACTTTCCTGTGTGAACCCACTGTGCACTAGCACTCTCCCTCTTGACAGTGCAGAAGACTCAGGAAACAGGTCAGAAGACTTTAGCACCTTTGTTACTGGAACCCTCATGCTTAGTGAACATATACATGACAGGAATCACTCATTGCCTTCACATGAACTGCTTTAACCACAGCACCATGATCTTGACTGAACTTCCCACTATTCTTAGAAACTCTTCCCCTAACAAGTACAACAACCAAATAGTCCAGCTCCTCTTCCACCTCCCCAGTGGCAGTGCCCAGCACAGTCAGATCCCTGCAGATTGCCATGGACACACTGCGGAGTGCAACACCAAAAAGTGAGACACTTTTGAGCCTGTTAAACTCATATCCTTTTCCCAGTTGTATATGGTGCTTTCAAGAGGAGCTGAAGAAAGGCTCCAAGAGTTCTTGTTTCACAGATCATTCAGCCAAGTTGTTTTAAGGTGGTCCCTTTGTGTTCTTTCTGTAACTACATCTAAATACATGCAGCAAGTCCCAGCAGTTGTTCCCAGCTTTGGGTTTGACGAGATATAAATTATAGTTGGATTAAACTTAGATTTGTTCTTCCAAGTTTTCAGAAGTGGCAATGTAGCTAAAGTTGGGAAGAGCATAAATCACATCAAGGTAACACTGTCATTGAAGTTTTATTGCCAGTGGAACTGACTTCAGTATATATTGCAAAGTAAACATATCTCTGTGATTTTTTGTTTGCACACCACCAAGTTTATCTAGCCTGTAGTCTTAATTCCTACTTGCACATTAGTCACAGAAACTCTGACTGAATTCTAGGTTTCATGTTAAATTGGGGAGAGTACTGCTTAGAAAAACACTTAGTAAAAGGTGAGCAAAGTTAATGATGGCATCGCCATGAAACACAAAGCCATACTACATCATTGATTTTTCTAGTGCAATGGCACTTCTGGTATGGAAATAATTGCTAAAACAATTAACAGTAGGAAAATTGAAAATGCTGAAGCAATTACCATTTTTAGCATGCTCGATGTCTTTAAAGGGACTAAGATTTCACCTGTTTTCACATTTACAGACATAGTATTTTCCAAACAGAAGTAGAAAAAGATAATAGAGGGGATGAGCTTGAGGGCAGAACAACTCCTTAGGTTTCCTTTATCATCTTCCTACAGTTAACTCTCAAAAGTCTGACCTTATTTCATTTTTTTTTCCTAGAATGACTTTTAAGAAATTTCTCAAAAAAATACTACAGAGCAATTCAGTGGGGTTTTTTTTGTTGTTGTTTGTTTGGGGTTTTTTAAATACTGTTTGATCAATATTGACAACTGTCCTCATTTTCTTTCCCATATGGCTTTTTTTTCATACCCCCTCCCTCTCCCTCCACAGCTTGCAGGTAATTCCTCTTTTCCTCCATGTCACCTGCTAATCTTCTCTGTTTTGCTTTCACTCAGTTATCTTCTTATTCTTGTCCTCTCTGGCCTACCTTAGAAATAAACTCCTATTTAACCTCTTCAGAGCATGCAAAAGTTGTTCTCCTCCCCAACATGCCTTGTTTATGGTGAACTTTCAAACGCTGTAATTGAATGTTAACAGTTAGTTGCCTTCTGGTGATGGAACCGAATTGCTGCAACAACTCATAATTAACCTAGATATCCACAGGTTTAAATAGCTTACTTAATCTCACGAGTCTTTTGGGAGTCTGGGCAGTGCAGTCGGACAGATGTCAAATTGCAACATCTTTGCAGGCAGGCAAACAAAACCAGGAAGCCCTGATCCAAATGAATCCTGAAAACGAGGACAGCTAGTTTAAGTGAACTAAATCTATATGCAACTGTCAAACACATTTCATTCATATTTTGGGCCTAAGAATATTTGAAGCATAGCACCTCACTTCATACCAGCTCTTAAAACAAAATCATTTGGGCAGCAACCAGCTTTCAAAACAAAGACTCAGAAAGGCCCACAATTGAACACACCATGTTCAGCTTCATGGTACCACTGCAGATAAGGAGGGGAACGTGAAAAAAAGCCAAAAAAACCAATGAAGAGATATATGATGACAGTTCGCACTTACAATTTAAACCAGAAAATCACTAATGTAAGGATTGGATCCCCCTATAACATTGCTGAGTTGTTCTTCAAGCAGTATTGACTTTGGGAACTAAGAGATGAAGAGAAGCTCAATTTTTTGGATTCTGCAGTGAAGCTCGTTTGTTTAGTATTTTGAGCATTAGGCAACCATTTACTTACTGTGAACTATTACACATACTGTATAGATTTAAAATCACAAAAAACTGCATTACAACAAGTTGGTCATCACCCTTGTAAGACATGCCGCTGAACCACAGGTCTTTGGGTTTCCTCTAGGAGCATTCATTAGGATCAACTGCAGAACAACTATAAGATTATTTTTAATGAATACACTAACCCCTTTATGCAGAAATACATCTACCTGTATCATTAGTTAACAGGAAGAGATGAAAAGTTGCCAAAGGATGTCCTATAACACAAAGATACAGTAACACTTGGCCATTTATTACATAACTGTTTAACTGATACGAATTAAAAACTCCCTTTCAAGACAGAAATGCCTTTGAGAAATCACAAGGATAAAGAGTCTCTAAAAACATTTTATGAAGCACTGTATTTCCTTCTACAAAAATTATGATACAGACAACTAGAAGGGAAAAACATGATTTAAAAAAACCAAAGCAGAATAAATATTTTAAATCAAAACTACCTAGTTTTACACATTCAAAGGTTTTATGTTTTTAAGAAAAAAATATTTATTTTTCTGAAAATATCAACTGTGATTTTATATTTATAAATCAAACATGGAAAGAGCTATTAAGTATTAGTACACCAATTGTTAAAGAAAAAAAACATAGAAAAAACCCCAGTGCAGTATTCACTAGGATTGTAATTTTGGATCCTTAGTGTGCATGCTCTGTAATCACAGTTCAAAGTAAAATATCAATAATCAGATCTGTAGAGAAGGTGATGAATAGTTACTTTGCTGACTCATTCCAGATGTATACACAGGTTCCAGCGAAGGGACTCCCCATGAGTGAAGACCGATGTGAGGGAGGTGAGAGGAAGGGACCAAACTCCCTGTCAGAAGCACCTCTTTGATCCACCTGCTGCTAAATCACTGCCTGCTGTCAATCAAAGACTGCAATTACCACTCCGGCTGGGGTAGTACTTAGTTCCGAAACCTTCCAGCAGATGTCCTCGCAAGGCAGGCGTGTCAGGGAGGTAAGAGATGTCACCATTTAAAAGACTGATGGGGAGGAAAAGAGACCTCAAATAAGGGTGATATAAATATATAAACGAATTTGAAGTATTAAGTGTATTCTCAAAGGCCAATCTTAAAAATACAGGCAGCATGCTCAAAAAATACGACCATCGTCTTAAAAACTATAAGAAAGTTACCTGAACAAGCATGTAACAAGCACATGTTTAAAGTAGCATATCTGTTTTCAATTTGTTTGGCAATTCTTACACATCACTTATAAACAAAACCAAGAAGGTTCAGAAAACGATGGTGAAAAGCATGAGTGCAAGGCAAACAGAATAATGACTCTAACCCTGCCCCACTCCGTTCCCTTTCACGTTAAAACTGACACTAATTTTATTGTGCAGAGCCTTCTGCACTACTCCCCTAGTGGCAATGACATACAAATGTTGTCACAAAGTTGGTATTCCTGGAAACATAAAATCCTTTGTCTATTTCAGGGAGACTTAAAAAAGAACAATTTCCTTAAAATAGTCATCCTCATCATTACTTGTACAAATGGAAAGTTTTGATACCACATTAAAAATATTTGACTTGCCCTTCTATGTAGTGAGTAATGCATCCACAGGCACCTATGAGATAATGACTCATCAAGTACTGGTCTACAAACACAAAGCTGGGATTCTTTACCCAGGTCTTCGAGACCAGTATCTCCATCCCTCAATACATTACCTGCTTTAATGCAGATATTCACAGCTTCATACACGTGAAGCTGTATCAGAGGAAGATGAAATCAAGATCATCACTGCAAGAGCAGACATAGAAGTAAGTGCTGATCCTTGCAGTTTATTGGAAGACCAGCCAACTAGGACATGTTAGTCACTACAGTTTGGCTGGTGGAAAGAACTTGAGACTGTCCCAGCTTCTGGAAAATGCCAGGAGGGTAGTTACAACAGCTGGGACAGACTTGTCTGCCAGAGTTTCTTTGGTGGCTCAAATAACTGGGACAGATTTGTCTGCCAGAGGTTCTTTGGTGGACTCATACAGGCACTTAAAGACAGAAAGTGTTGCTATATTCTACACACTGAATTAGGTCAAAGCTAGCATCATCAATTATAGAAACAGATTGCTTATGAATTCTTAGAGGAGTAGGGGATTTGTCAGTATCTTGCCTGAACCTTCGATAGCATGGGTGACTGATTTTCTGCAGGCTAAGTGTTCTCAAGTTCAACAATGAAAACAATAAAGAAAAAAGATTTTTAGCCTGATGTCGGTGAACAACCATGGTCAACAATATGGAACTGTTACATTTCTTAACTATGGCTTTCATGCCATAGAAGTGTCAGATAAAGCACATTCTGCATTAGTTTGTCCTAGGAAAAGAAGAATCCAGGTTCTAAACCCTGAAAAGCCAGGTAAATACAGTATTAAAACTATTACAGTTTCTCAGCTTAACTAAGGCTTTCTTCAGCGGCTATGAAAAATGCTTAGAAAAATCTCTTTAACCATTTAGTTGTGCTTTACTTAAACAAACAAATGCAAAAAGCACAGAAGAATTCTATGAAATCAAGATTTCCATTTAAAGTAATGAGATACCAATACAAATGAAGGACGATGTCTGGGGACAGCTACAGACTATCGTTAATCATTTAAGATTACTTCACTAAACTCTCTGTCTTCAATTTTAAGCCTCTCACCCTTTAACCATATGATAAGGAACATCAAATCACAGTGCAAGCAGAGGCTAATTCTGTTTCCAAACAAGGACCTCTTATGGGAGCAAATACACATCTCGAACAAAACCATAAAAAATGGTGAAGCCATCCTCATTGTAACCAGCTATTCCTCCACAGCTCTAGTTTCATTATGTACACAGATTCCAGTCAAATCTTTGTAAATTATGTCAACAAGTCATGATTTCCCCCTCTTTCCCCACAGAAATCATGCAAGGATAACTGTACACATGTCCACGGAATAGAGGATGCCATTTTATTGGAGGTCCACAGGTTACTGTATCACATTAGGGAGTGGAAGAATTTTGTGGTATGGCACAACACAATACCTCATTCTAAACACTTAAACAGAAGGTTAAATGATATGCAACATGATCAAATCAGTAATTAGTCACCTTCTAGGCACCACTGATTAATTTAAAATAAAATTTAATAAATTGAAAAAATATAGTCCATTAATTTGTTTGTTGTACTGTCTTTAAAGGAAACAGCACTTTTAAAGTCACAAATAAAAAAGCAGCACTTTCTCTTAATACCAACACCACTGTAACACATACTGTAGCGTGGCATGCAAATCCACATCTGCAGTCTTTTTTTTTTTTTTTTGTATTAACAAATGGAATGGCAATTTTCTATCTCAAATATTGGTAGCATAACATGTAAGTGCAGATCATTCTGGCCACAGGCGAGGTAAGCCTTAACAAGTGTGTATTACAAGAGCATAGAACACAGAGCATGACACTTACATCCAAGAATCTCTCTCTTTTGTACTGTACATGGTGTTTGTTACAGGCTGATTTCCAACTTGGTGTAACCAAGCTTCAGGAAACAAGATTATTGACCTTTTCTGGTTTTATTTAAAAATAAAATGCAGTCACCATCAAAGCACAACCATTAACAACCTGGTCAAAAAAATGCCATAGCTCCATTGAAAAATAACTCGTCTTTTTAGTAGACTCCACTACACGATTAAGTTTCCATTATAGGCATGTTACGAAGTCTTACAGTGGTACTGCAGTGTCATTCCTGTTAAGCAGAGATTTGTATAGACACCAGGGAATGGTGTGATGTTCAAAAAAGCTGTTCAAACTGAGCTAAGCTTCACAAGACCACGTACTGAGTCTTCATGCAAAGAATCCTGGCTGGCTAGACTCAGGACGTGCATTGTATGGCTGTGTGTAATAGGACTTCCACTTGGCAGCATCCCAGGGGGTGATGGAGCTTCTTCAGGAGTGAGAAATTGATGACCTTCGTGTTCCTCTTTTAATGGTATGATGTCTGTCAAACCTGAATCTGATGTGAGATTTGGCATAGAAGACGGTGGCGTCGGTTGCCCTAGAGTTAGAGTTGCACAAGGCCCACTGATAGAAGTCTTTCCTGGTAAAGGTAGCTCTTCACTAGTTATGCTTGGCTCACTCTGTAGGAGAGGGGTGGCAGCAGCCTGCAAAACGAATTTGGTGCTCTGAATGCACTGATCTTGGTCACACTGTAGAATGGAAGGGTGTCAAAATCATATAAGGCAAACAAAACAGAACAAAAAAGGGAGAGTATGGACAAAAAGATATGGAAAAGAATGGGATGTGAAGAGAGAAAAAGAAAGCCATTAGTATGATTCCATGGTTAGCCACCCAAAAATCCCATTGCATGCTGCCCAGGAGAAAAAAGAAAGGCATGCATAACTGAGCCAATTATCAAAGTAAATTAAGAAAAACATTTACAGTGTTCACTTAAAGGCTTGGGTAGCCTTTAAAATAGTTCTAAGCATTTTTAAGTTCAAAAACACAAGGCAATTTTCTTCTTTCAACTGGTCTTCACATGTAAGAATTAAGCTACTGCAAAAATTTTCCAGAACAAGAATTACCTTGATGCAGGTGATTTTATAAAGATACACTTTGGCAACACAGCCTCTTAGAGTAAAATTTTTTTCTCCTCACAATTGAATACATTATATATACATTCTAGAGAATACACTACGCTATACTCCATGCTCCAGAGGATGTGTAGAATCAGGCAGCACTGCAGATGCATCAATTTGAGATCAACCTTAATGATTTTTAAGCTGTTTCTTGATTAATCATGACACTTGTACAAAACACAAGTTTTATGGCAACTATCATAACAACAAGTCAAATTCCCAGCGTTATGTAAATCCAATTAAGTTCAGTGAGTATTCCCAGAAATGCTTTCGGTTCTACACCGTTCCTAAGAACTGTTCATACAAAATGATCACTCATTCCTTGAGATGACAAGACAGGTAAGTGTTTTAATAATGTCCAGCTACCTAAGTGGGTAGTACACCTACTGCCAAATTAAGTTTCTTTAACACAAATTGGCATGATTTTTAACAGCTTCCAAGGAAAACACATATATATTTAATTCATAGCCTTATCAGTTATAACATCTGCAGATTTTCAAAATCTTTTTGGATTCATTTGCCATAGTACTGTTCTGCTGTGTAAGAAAAACACTACAATCAATGAATACAACTATAAATCCAATGCAATGAAGAGCATTTGGAAGCAAACAATCAAAATAAAAGATAGGTCCAGAAATAAGTCATGCCTATTCACTGCTGTTATTTCAAGTATTCTGTTAAAGCAGTATGTTCTGCTTTATGAGTAACTTCTTTGATCTATATCGAATTACCAGACATTACAAATCCATCATCTTTTCAGGTATTCCTGATCATAACCACTGCTACTAACATTATTGCAATTCCCTAAAATGCCCATTTGAGTTTAATAGGCCACTGTGATACACCCTAAGAAAACTCATGGAAAGACTTTCGCTTCCGTTACTGTACGATGAAAACCATGAGTTAGAATGCTTCCTCTGGTATTTTCAGTTCCTCCAAATTCACCACTGAATAGCTTAATGATGGAGGCACACAGTACATTCAGAAACTGTGCAGGCAGACTACTTGGTCATAGTAGGTAGGTACTATTTAAAAATGTGTCTAAGTGGTGTGTCTAGACCAAACAATTTTTGACAGACAGAAGTCCAAACTTTACTCAGTTACGTATTTCCAACACTTCTGCTTTCAGAAAGATAAACTGACTCACTTCCTGTTACGTGAATTGAGTTAATACAAATTGCAAGCCATTTTCCCCCCACAAAATGATGAACAGCCCCTGCCAAATAATTGAAGTGGTCCCCTATAATTTCAGAGGGTTTGCTCACAGGCTTAAAGTGGAAACTTTCCTTAAGTACCTTATTAAGAAGAAAACTGTCAGCACCTTTAAAGTCAAGCTTTCAATTATGAAATCGGTGTGAATAACTCATTTTCGATTAATATCCTGTTATTCACACCTGCTTATTTCTATTAAGCTATAGCCCCTTCAACCAACCTGACTATGCAGACCTTAAAAATATGTTAACTGAATGTTCAGACTTCAAAAAGACCAACAAAATCTACCTTCTCTGAAAAAGAGCGGCCAAAGAGCAAGTTAAGTAACAAAGGAATGCCTATAACCATTGGGGTACACTGAAAACAAAAAATGTTAGCAGCTGACTTAGTGCTTTAGTGAACCTTCAGCTCCGATCTTCAAAAAGAAATCATTAATGTGCCCCAACAAGACGAGTACACCGTTTTAAATTAGTTGAAGGTAATTTGCTTGAATTCATTTTATAGTCTAAATTAATTTTCTTACAGAACTCCACTACATTTCAGCTGAATCAATATCGAAAAGATAAAGTAGCCCCATAAAGCTCCATTAAACAGTGTTATAAACTTCTTCAGGTGCTGTATTTCTCTTCTTCATTTTCCATGTATTTGTCACTTCCCTAAGGCCTCTCCTTTCATTTAGTTATATTTCATGTTTTCCTTTTCTTGTTCTGTTTAATGGTGATCAGCATGAAATCTTTAGGAAAATACAGGCTGTAAAGAGCTTTCACAAGTGACCTAGGGCAGAGTTTAAACTAGAAAAAGCATATGTGCTCAGTGAAGCTCTCAAAACATCTGATAAAAACATACTATACAGGTGGACTATTCTTGAGTCTAAACTGCCAACACAAAACCAAATAAGGAAATCAGATTTGTTTATAGGGCTGGCATTGTGGGTTTTCAACTCCGTATTTCACTTGACTGAATGAAATTTAGGGCCAAAAGTCTTAACTGCTACTAATCACATGACTTAACAAAAGAATGTCAAAAATAAAAATGCCTATGATTGTAACAAAAAGGAAATCAACCACTGAAATCTAAATAACTAAAAGTCTACTGTAGAAATTATTCCACCAGTACCTTCTTACTTCAGACCTACGGATTTTATTTTCCACTGGAGATTTTCACTGTTTTAGAGGAACAGCAGATTCTAAAGGTAAGACAAGTTTAATAAGTTCTGCAAGTACAGAAGGTCAACTACATATATGCATAGAAATTATTAGCCATCTCTGTATTTATTTTCATATGAAAAGGCACAAATAAAAGCGAACTAGACAAAACCTAGGATTCTGTGTTTATTTCACAAATAATAAATACAAACAACTAAGGAAACAATATTTTTTTTCTGAAGAAAATGTTTTTTGTAAGCTACATAGAAAATACATGATAACATAATTGTACATGGCATTCTATTTTTCACATTTCTAAATGTGGTTATTTTTAAATAATCAGATACCATTTACTTTAAATTTTAAATAAACTTTGTTAACATTTTCCTAAACATTCAAGAATTGTTTCAGTTCTCAGAAGATGGAGAAAAGCAGGTTGAATTATCTCAGCGTCTCTGAATAAAGGACAAACAACAAGGAGTTCAGATGAGGCTAACAGTGCTATAAAGTAACAGGATGGATGCTGAAATACCATACTAGATAGATACAGTAGATGGGTAAAAAGTGGAGGGATGGAGTTGTATAACTGCTCCCAACAGGTGCAGGATTTCACAATCACAATCACTATATACTGTGGATACTGTGCAACAACTGAGCCACAAACTCCACCAAGTGAATGGCTCCACTATCAAGTAGTACCATGCACGAGGAGTAGATCTATGAAGAGAAACACTCCTGAAGCCAAAGGGGAAACTACATCTGACTCAGAGATTTTACTTTAGATTGGATTCTGTTTGTTCTTATGGACTGAAAGTCAGAGCACACTGGGTGCATTCCAGGAGCATATCTTCTAAAATAAATCTAGTTCATGTGGTCTGACACTGTTATGGGATATGAATAAAACTGCAGTAAACATGCACTATCAAAAGAATTGCACCTAAAATATATCTCAATCCAAAGCAAAATGCTGAAGTTGATTTACTTGCATGTGCCCTTAACTGTGAAGGAAAATGCTTTAAGGAAAAATTTCTATCAATCTTGACTGTAGTCATGTTGACTTGATAAGAGCCTTAAGTTACATTTCAGGCATTTGGGACAGACATCAGTAAATATACAAAGGAATACACTCGTAAAACTCCCATCAAAACGGGACTCCTGTCCTTGTTAATCCTGTTACTGTCATAATAGAAATACTCCTAACAGTGAAAATATGAAAATCAAAGGGAAAAAGTACACTAGGATGGTCAGAGTTACGGTTCCCTGGATTGGCTGGATCTCTTTTCAGATGCGTGATAGAAATACCTTTGTGAACATCTGGGAGAGGACTTCCCTGCCCTTCTCACTGGTAATCAATGTTGCACATGCACTCTGGCTCCTACAATTTTTAGTGGTACATATAAGTAAGAAAACACTCTAAAGAATTTGGATCCAGGAAAAGAAACAGAGAACTAGAAATAAGGGAATTTGGCCCACAAGAAACTAACCTAAGCACTGATGAAGAGATGCCTAGGAATTTAGGAGGACAAACAAACTTCTTAAAAACAAGGAAATAAACCTGTCCTGACAAAATCAGACAGGAGCAAAGTCTATCACTTCATAAGGCAATCGAGAATTCCTAGACATATCATAGTAAATATAAATCAAACTAATTCCTGAAAAAAAAAGAAAAAAAAAGTGCATTGAGTGAAATAATTTTTGTGTTTCCTCTTAATGGATTACTAAAGCATAAAATGCTCAGTATCAAATCCCAAGAATCAGCTCTGGCTTTTAAGAGAAAGCTAAGTATTATACCAGTGCAGACCCAAGTAATGGCAGCTGATGGGTTTATGGTGAAATTAGAACTTTTTCCAGAGCACAAAGAAAATAAACTTTAAAATGAAGGAGAAAGAGTAAATTACAGAGAAAATTATTATTTCATAATGGGTGAGATACTGTGCTTCACACAAAAAGAAATTCTTAAGACTAAGAGAGGTATTTGGGCAACCAAACTAATGACAAGCTTGTAATACTCAGCAATAAAATGCAGTAGGGAAATACTTTGAAAAATAATCAGATCTATGGATTATGAGCTCCAAGTGACCATGCTTGTCATGTGAATAAAGATATTAAGAAGTTGGCTAATTAATTTCAAATTATATTGGAAAAGAAACGAAAAACACTTGGAATGTACCATGAAAATAATTGTATGTGCTTCCAGCCTTCATAAAAGTAAATACAACTTCAGCTTTTAGTAAAATAAGGTAGATTTTAAGGACAGCATAAAATCTCTTCTATAAAGATCTAGAAAAAAACAAAATCACAATATGGATTTACCAAGCACTGATTATAGCAATAACCCTGCTTTTCTGGAATTGTGACAAACTGGGTCACTGTCATGAGGAGGGTAGATCCTACATGAAATATTCAAAGTCTCAGAGGCAAAATGATGACAAAAGCTGTTAAACACAAAAATAGTGCCCCAAAAAATGGTATACCGAATTAGCACTGAAAACAAGTCTGGCAACTTTACATTTAACCTAGTATTTATTTTGAGCTTAAATGCAAAAATGATGCTATGCTAAAAGATTTATTAAAATAAATGAAAACCAAATACAGTACTAAGTAACGCAGAGAGATTTAAAGAGGAACAAGAGGCTAGTTGGGTGAGGCACAAGAATTCTATTTAGAAAGACAAATCACTGAGCAAAAGATTTGAAGGAAGAGAAAAAAAATGAAAGAGGGAAGGAATAATAGAAAACAACTGTGAGAGAATATGCTCATTAAAATATTTATTTAATATCCATGGTCAGGAGAGACATTTTAGCACACTATGTGGATTAAGCAGTATAACATCTAGACTTTAAGATTCAGTGTTATGATAAGATGTAATGCACTCTGGAATAAAATCAGAGACACACCATAAAGGTGTACTGAAACACACTTAAAATTCCTAATAAATTATTTCTTATACTCAAAAGCATTAAGCTTGCTAAAATAGTGTAATTACCTCTGAAGACATACAGATGGCTAAACTTCTCCCATTTAAAAAGTAGGTATGGTCTAAGATTAGAGTCTACACATGCTCTTTCAAGTCAAGGAATTTTACTTTGTCTGTCTTTAACTAAAATCATAAAAATACAAGCTGCAGTACCAGACACACCCCCGTCTAGAGGGAAGAGAAAATAAATGTTAGAGAGACTGGTAAACAAAGCAGGTCTTTAACAATTTGCGACAAAACTCAAGGGAGAAATTTTGATTCTGATAGTCAGTGGCCACTAGAAACCAACTGGTCTTGGACAGAGACCAGGAATAATTGCCCTGAGAAAAATGACAAAAGATATTCCTACAAACCAAACATGACATATTATATTTTTCAAGCTTTTTATAATAAATCCTTTTCAGGAATGAAATCTGGACATATCCTAGAGACTCTGATAACTGTTAAAGGACCCAAGCCTTTCCCTGCTCATGTGGTGTGGTGTTCTAGGATATATGAAGTTCAAATCCTTAAAGAATTTGCATGATTACAGGTATTACACTCTAAAATCATAACAGCTACCCATTTGAACTCAAAGTAATACCATACCAGATTTCTCCATTCCTAGAGACAAACTCAGTTTTCTATCAAACTAGCACAAGATTTTCTCATTAATATCTAGGAAAAATGATAGTGTCTTCTTACAATGCAAGTACAATTCTTATAAAGCAATTTAATGCCAGGAACATATTGTGGGTTTATGACCTTCACAAATAAGAAGCCTTGACAGAGTCAGAAAGTTTGGGTAATTCCTGAAAGACCTCAACACATTTCAAAGGTTTGCTTTCTCTTTTTTTTTTTTTTTTTAACCCCCTTTTCTCTCTTCAGAGTTATATTATTTTAATAATTTGCATGGAGCAAATTATTGTTCTGCTCAACTGTACCTCCCAGAAGATTCAGACTTAATACTGTGTCTCTAATACATTTTCTTATTAAGGAGACTAACACATCTATTTAATCCTCAAAAAAATATGTAAAACCAGCTTAGGAACTAAACCAAAATTTTTATAAATGTTTGTCAGTGACACTAAAACTAATCTGTTTTGGAAGAGAGAGTCTTTTCTTCTTTTGTTCAAAAGAAAGGCTGAATTATGTCAGAAGGCCTTGTGGCTTCCTCTTTTTTGGCAGAGGGAGGGTGTCCATAACTCATGACTTCTTAGACAAAGTCTTAGAACCCACCTAATATGAAGATAAGCGCATAGCAATTCAGAAATAGGCACATATGCAAGATGCTTGCCTTTAGAAAAAGATCTTTCCAGTTAGACTCTTCTTCTTGGCACTAGAAATCCTATGTTCCAATGTGATAGCAAACGCTACCAGCAAACAGCAAAGTAAAAACTATTGGCACAGTTTCAAAGACGTTTAAAAGCTTTTGTTGTAGCAATCCAGTTGCCATTTTTGTTCATTGCAAGTTCAGTGTCCTCCTGCTTTCTTCAAAATATTTCTCCCCTAGAAACAACTCTTTGTTCATCTTTGCTTTTTAAAACACATTAGTCTATGCAAAAGCGCACTGTACAAGCAAAGAAGGAAAGAGTATGAAGAAAGTGCCATACAAAATAACAATTAGCTGGGAAATGACGAACCAGAGCAAGTCCATGGTACTTGAATATTCCAGTTCAAAACACAGCAGGTGTCAACAGTAAAAGTCAAAATGCCAGTATATTCAATAAATCAACAGTGTGGAAAAGCCTCTCTTTTTTTTTTTTTTTTTTTAAGAATCCATGAGCAATAACTATTATGCTGTGTGAAACATACATTAAAAAGAGCCTTGGATTTTGGTTTTTTTCTTTACTGTTAATAAACAAGTCATTCCACCCAGTGTGTCAGCTGTATCCAGTTAGTTATTACTTGATTAGTTCACATGAAAGTGGAGAAGGAAAACATTCACAGGAATCTTGATGAACAACACTATGGGATGATTCCTACCATGTTGCTCTGAGACTGTGTGGCCCCATACATAGTAATGCCATTTGATGGTCCTGCTAGTTGTGGTGTATCTGGTTGTATAAATCCTCTTCTGTCAATTAAGCTACAGAATAATACACAAAGAAAAAGTGTTAGACATATATCTGGTCAATAACTACTTCTTCTGAATAAAAAGAAAGAAAAACTTCCTATTATACAACAGACATTAATACCTCACCAATACATTCTAATGTCCCCTTTTAATCGACTGAAGTACAAGACTTCATTTCTCCTCATCAGTAAGGTACTTGTTCCCCGTGACACTGCCTATCACGTAGTCATACGTCCTGCTACTTTTCTCGATTGTTATCAGAGACAATAGATTTAGAAGCTTACCAGCAGATAACACAAACCCAAAGAATTTTGCTGCATGTAACTTAGGAAGAAATGTACAAACTCTGTTAAAACACCGGAACCAGTACCAGTCTGGTCTAATTGTGTGCTGCTACTTGTACCAGCCTAATATGCTATTTCAGACACTGAGAAACATGATGTAGTTTTAATTAAGCTTTCCATTTGGAGTCAAAAGAATTTGAAGTGTGGCGGTAAGCTTTGGTGTCACATACATTTATGAAAAGCAAAATGGCAGAATTAAAGGGTTGGCTTCAGGCAACATCCATACAGGCAGAAAGCAGAGATAGGGCTACTCTTTCTCATCAGTGTTAACCCAGTATGTGGAAATCTTTACTCTGTTGTCTACAATTAAGGAAAAGATGCCAGTCCCTCCTGATGACCTTTGACTGCTCATAGAAATATCACCTCTGATATTCCTGATAGCAAACCCAGAAATGACATTTCCAATTAAACACCTTAGCCACTGAACCATAAAGTCATTTACTTTTTTTCCTCTTGATAGTTCAGATTCATAACTGTGTAATTCCAGACAAAGCAAAACATATCAACTGATGATTATGCCACAAAAATACTCTACAAGATCTCAGCCAGCCTCTACAGAGAAACTGGGCCTCTACTCTATATGTAGTACATGAACTATCTAATCACTGAGCACTGGAATAAGAAAAAAAAAAAAAGTCTTTTCAGCTGGCGGTTTTATTTCTCTAGTCTCAGCTCTGTATTACATTTTCTTCAAGCTTAAAAAAAATCTCCAAACTTGAATATATAAATATTTTGGATTTCAAAAGTGAACATTTATGCAGCAAAATTTAATCCATTACACTTTGTTTGGAATTGCTTTGGTGTAAGACTACCAAATACGTTAACAGTATTAAATAAATTAAAAAAAGTTATGTTCATTTAAATAAAATGGTTCACAGTGAAAGGCAAAAATGAACAATTATCAAGCCGCTGTATATTAAACATTTCTAAACTCTTCTCAACTCATGAGACATTTGTTAGATACGTAAGAGTTTAATAAAATTTCAAGTTGCCCTTCATGCAACAGCTAACTCCTAGAAATCTTTCACTTCTATAAGTTATTAACTGCAGTGGCATAAGTTCAAACAACAAATAAGTTTAATTTCATTTCAAATCTTAAATACATTTTACAAGATCTGATCAATAACTTAGTTTAACCACAATTTACCAACTTACCTCTTTACTACTGAAGAAAAACTTAATTAAAGGTTCTGATGGACACTAATCCAAACCATTAGTTTTATTGAGTAAACTCGCACAACAGCAAAGAATAATTTTTTCATCAATAGTCACGTGGCTCTATTTATGTTAACAATGCTTTAAATACTCATACCTTGGAGAGAGGGGCCCACAGAGTGCAGCACAGCAATTCGTAAAGATGTTGCCATAACTGTAGGGATTATAGTTTTCTTTACCTCTTTTATTTGACCATGATCCTTTAATCTGAAGAGATATGAACAATATACATCACATATAATGCAATACAGAAAATGGCTGAGACAAATTAAGGGTTACCAGAGCAACCACATGCTACTTGCAGAAGCAGACCACAGAAAACCCATGATGATACTTCCTGAACAGCTTAGAGCTTTGGGCTGTTACGCAAGGCTGGACCCTAAAATCTTAAAAACAACACATATTTTAACTCCACAGATTTTTGACAACCCAAAATTTCAAAGAGTCAATATACTCACAGTAGGAATTTCAGCATCTAAACCTAATGGTTTAATTTTACAAATAATACAGCACGTTTTACAGAAGAGGCGCAATTGCAGCATTCCATTAAAATCAGCAGTCGAGCATTTCTTTTCCATACACTTGGGTGAGTTCTCAAGCTGTGCAAGATCACACAACATTATGTTTGCTACAGTTCACAAATGGCTCTAAAATATAGTGAAGCATCTGCAGCCATTACTACCTTTTACTGCATATTACATTTTACCTTAGCTAGTTTGCTTTTCTGTTGTGAGACACTTGAGAGCCTGAGTAAAACGTCTTGCTATATTCAATTGGGGATGTATGTTTTATATGAAATTACTCAACAGTTTACTTGAAATTCAGATGTGTTCCACTGCTGGAGGTCCCTGCTATCTGTCTTTCAACAGTCCAAAAGAGGCATTTATTTGAGGGTAGTGGGATAATGGAAGCACACCAAATCTATCTAGAGAGACAATATTGGCCTAAACCTAACAAATCAAGGAATACCGGAGTATATCATCTGTCTTACTAACATGACAGATTTCTTCCAAGTCAGGCCACTTGCTCTGATACTTGATACTGAGGCACAATTCATAGTGAGTCTGCTTGGGAAGTTTTTTTCTGGCTAATTTGTATTGATTGTAAAGTTTATTATTTAAAGTGACTTTAAACAATGACAAAACCTGTATTTGACAGTCTCAAAGATGCTACTTTTACATCTGCCAGATACCTATGAAAAAGGTACAACAGAAAATAACAGTAAAGTAACAAAGTTTGCAGTACTTTGTTAGATCACTTACTAAATTTCCAACAAGTTTTCTAGACCATTAGCTTCCTAGCTAATTTTATTTTCTACTTTCACTCATTTTGTATTTCTCCCATTAGTTAGGAGAGGACACATGAAGATGTCACACTCAGTTAAACATAATTCCATACCAAAATGATGGAAACCTATGTGCAAAACAGGCAACTGTAGAAATGAGAAAGTTGACCTTTAAATTAATTATATACTCCTTGTCAGAGGTTTTAGACCTCAGACCGGCAAAGAAATTTCAAGGTAAAATAAAATAAAATAAAGGGTGATTTTTTTGTTTAGAGAATTCAACACATTGCAACTCTTGCAGTAATTGATTTTTGAGTCAAATAGTATTTGGGACTCTGAAAAACACATACTGAAAAGTATTAATATCCTGCTGTATAAAATATCCTTGTTTCTTTGTATCCTCTCTTCTGTATTTTCCTATTTCAAGATAGAGGTCCTGTATGCATAAACTGTAATGGACATACTATGCGTATAACCAGCACATCTTCAAGCCACAACAAACATAGTCAAAAAGGTTTCATCTAAATCAAGCACAACCACGCTATTTCCTTCTTTCCTACTGAGGTATTCACAAAATGATGCAGACAGGTGTAACTTGAGAAGAACATCCTCATGAAAATTTAGAAACACATATGTAGAAATATACTATGAACTTACATCTTCATTTGTTGTTTGATTGGAGCTGATCAAATATGTATGAAAACCTGAGAGGCCAACAATGGACCATACTGAGAAAAAACACACCACAGCTTCCAGCACAGTAATTGAAAGTCAAGGAAATATATGCAAATGGAAAAAAAAAAATCCAAAAAAGAGTAGTTAAAAATCACAAAATTCAGGGTAGTCTAAGTCCCTTGAGATCTCTGGGGTACATCATAGGGGTCAGCAGAAATTAAACTCTGAAAAGTAAGACTACTGTCAGTAGACTTTATCATAAAGACCACTGAACAGTAGTACACCAGCAAATATTTCAGGGTGTGCAGACTGAAAAAGGCTAGAAACTACTGATGAGTGGTTCTGATCTTAATTGCTGAAATTCAAATTTTTATGTTCATCCTGCAAGAGTCATCACACTTGCACTAAGACAAATCGATACATAATAGTAAATAATGGTTCTGACAGGGTGAGGGGAAGGTCAAACACAAGAGAGGTGAGCTGAATACCAAAACCTGAACAGGTAAGTTTGTACAAATATTTACTGTATAGTGTAAGTCTTGGACCAGGACTAAGGGTTCTAGATCTCTGCTCATACACATGGCAACAACAACTGAGCAAACTGCATCTCAGTCATATGTTCTAACTGCTAGACTCTCCTGTTTTTCTTCTGTTACTGAAGTCAAGATGCTGACAGGCATCTGAACACTAGTATCAAAGTGCACCACTCCAAATAAAATATAAAGTCCATTTGCTCTTTCAAGTCCATCTAATAACTGGATACAACTGTGTTTTGTACAACTGTACAACTGTGGAGGTGTCTGAATGGCCCAGGCTTGGAAGATAGTCTGGAAAACAACTCCTGTTAAACCTGTGAATCTAAATAGGTGGGGTGGAGTTGAATATTCAAAACTCAGCAGCATTTCCCCAAAACTTATGTTAAAGTGGAACACCATCACCTCCCAATTCACTGCGTTGCAATTAAATGCTGGTTGAGGAATTTTTAATGAGAATTTTTAATGGAGACATCAGCCAGAATTGTAAGCAAATCACAAAAAATAGCAGAAAGATAACTTCTGTCCCCACATAATCGGGAACAGCAGCAGTCAAAAACTGGTTTGGTACAGCCACAAGTGACTCTGCTGGCATCTGCCAACCGCAGACACAGCACCATCCCGGTCAAACACTGTGAGTAGTTTGCATGCAGACAGCAGACTGCCGGTATGGGGTGCAACATACAGGGACTTGCACCCAACATACATGTATGTGAGCTCTTGGGGTGCTCTCACCTGTGAGTTGTAGCACAGGTACATGTACAGCAAGAGCACCCTCACCTCCAAGGGAGCAGTAAAGGTGTGCACATGCACGTGTGTGTGTGCGCGCGCATCACTACAACTTTTAAAACCACCTGTATTTTCCCTCATTATAAACAGTGTAACTCAAATGTTATACCCAAAAAGGAGGAGCTAGGCTTTAAAAGTGAGATTGGTATACTAGGAAAATCAGTCAGCACTCAGCATTGCATATTTACTACAGTTTATATAATTCCTTTAACTCTAAAAGAATCATTGTCTCAGCAATAGGACAATAAAGTTGCTTCTAAATTTAATATAATCAAATGTAAAGAGGAATTTTCTACACAAGGCTTTCTGCTACAGTTTTTTATTTATATATATTTTTATTTACATAGAATAACTACAAATTCAGAATACATCTGCTTTGAGAACGTATTTTTACAGCACTTCAATAGGTTTGGTTGGTTTTTTGTTTTTTTTTTAAGGGAACACAAATCAACAGCAGAAGAGGCTTTGATTCCTAGTAATATAGATAAAATTAATCAGTAGGAACAAGATGATGGGAAAATGGTAGGATAAAAATAATCTGTATATTAACCATATCAACCATTAGTGAAGTCTGTTTTCAAGCCAATATCAACTCAAAATTTTCCAGAACAAGGACATAACCTTAAAACACAGAATAAACATCCTTGTCACTGAAGGTATCAACAGAAAAGAAAAATGACAACTCCTCACTGTTACACAGAGGCATAGACTGGAAAATGCATGGACAGACATAAGTATTTGCAATAAAAAACTACTAATATTAGTTAATTGTGAAGAGTTTCATATTGCAGGGCTGCTCCCCTCTAATGAACTGGGAAATACCTGAAATGCCCTTGTAACTTTCCCTAGAACCTCTTCCAATCAGAGTGATTTAAAGCCATAAAAGAGGCATTTGCACATGAGCAAATTTGCTCCAAAAGAAGTTCATGGCTGAGCTGTATGCTCACTACTCTTTCTCATCTCCTCAAAATATGTGAAGTCAAACCAACACAAGATAGAAACTCTGACTCAGCTGATTTTTAAATGGCCACAGCTAAAGTAAGGAGTACAAGGGAGAATGGATAAGGAAGACTGCTGGCAGAGGGGAAGGAAACATGTAAAAGAAGGGAACAGCCCAAAATATTATGCACAATACAAATTGGGCTTTGAGAGGGTAGAAATAGTATTGAAGGCTGTAAATAAGCACTGCTGGGTAGAATCTACACACCAGGAGGAAGATTGATCTGGTCAGAAAATAAGAACCTTAGAGGGAGAAGGGCTCCCTGCAACCTGAACACACCACTAACGGGATGCTCCTCACAACAATTACACTCAAAAGGGTGCTGAAAAGTGATTTTCTGTTCCCCACAGTAATTCCTACTGACAAAAAAAGGAATTCCTTTCAGTTCAAGACGGGAAGGGACATTTTTCTGTTCCCCACACTAAGATCCAAAAAGACCTCTAGAACAGCAGGAGTGGTTTATGTTAAATTAGCATGACTCCTTTAATTAAACCTGAGTCCATTAATTAAAAAAACCAAACACAAAAATAGCAATATATTCTCAACATAAAGTATAACTCATTAGCACATTATGGTATAACATCTTTCTAGCATAATAAGCTGTCTCACACAGGGTTGTTAGCAAGATAGTAATAACAATGTTCTCTGTGCCTGAATTGACCAGCTCCAAACTATCATTACCAATACTATTTGGAAAATTTAATTTTTTACTGCTGTTAATTGTAACCAATATATCACTATCAAACCAGGCATTACTACAAGATGCGCTACTGAGCCATTCAAAGCAGCACATCTCTGAACATAAATTATGAATTAATAGCCCATTGTAATGTACAAAAAATCCTCAAGTGCATAACCAATTACCTTTTGATTTAAGGACAACTGAATGCTATTCTCAGTTTGAAAATAATTTGAAAGAATCATCTTTTGCAAGAATTGATTGTAATTGTTTTAATTGGAAGCTATTGTTATACTATTTGGAAGAGTTATTTTGTGCTTTGTAAAATTGTTTGTACAAAAAAATCTGAACAACGGCTTTGTTTAAAAAGGGAATTTACAGCTCAGAGACTCTATCCAATGAATAAAAACACAAAAAAATTTATCTGTGGAATTTGACACTTGGGAAATCTACCTAGAAAGGGAGGTCTCTATGTACAACTCTGGATGACAATTTTTTCTTCCTGCTCTTCTATGGAAAAGCAAACTGCATGAGGCACAATGCACAAATGCGAAAGAATTCTTTTTATAGTATGTCTGTGAGAGGTGCAAACTGTTTATTCAGACACAAACCATTCAAATACATACATAAGGAATGGGAAACTTATGGTCTGTACAGAAATGTAAGCAAGGAACTAATCAGTAGTTATGTTGGCTTCCCATTTCTTCATTATGTTAGCTGCTTTCTGACTCCATTCTCATTGAGTGGAAAACATACAGAAGGTTCCCATAAAGTGATAAAAAGCACATGGAGCATTTACAGAATAAAACCACAGAATGGGTTGGAAGGGACTTCAAAGACCATCTAGTTCCAACCCCTCTTGCCATGGGCAGGGGCACCTTTCACTAGACCAGGTTGCTCAAAGCCCCATCCAACCTGGCCTTGAACACTTCCAGAGCTGGAGCATCTAGCACATCCCTGGGTTACCTGTCCCTGTGTCTCACCATCCTCATTGTTACAGCCAATCTCAATCTAACCTCTCTCAGTTTAAAACCATTGCCTCTTGCCCTGTCACTACAGGCCCTGGTAAAAAGTCTCTCTGTTCTTCTTATGAGATATCTTTATGTAGTGACAGATCACAATGATCTCCCCAGAGTCTTGTCTTCTCCAGGCTGAACAACAATAGTAGTCCCTGTTTATGCAAGTTATATACTGCTATATTACTTAACAGAAGTTAATATTTGAAAATGACTTCTCTAAAAACACAAGAATAGTTTCAGGAATTGAACTCTTCAAGTACAGCACATGGTTTCAGTTGTTCCAAAACCTACTTTTTCTATCCTGAAAAGAATCAGACATTTTGGATACTTTTCGTTGTAAAAGCAGGACAGTAATTGAAATATTTTATGTGAAACCACAGCATAGGCATAGTGTAAGATGTATTTATGAAATCCATCAAAAAATACGAAGCATATTTCATCACACATGGAAACTACGGATCTTTGTCAAGAGTACTGCTCCACAAAAGATTAATAAAAAGCACTCCAGGCTTTAGTCTCTTTCCTACTTCCAACATGTGGCAAGAAATCCTATTGTGCAGGAAGTGATGAAATAATTTACTGATAAAGTCACAAAGCATATATCCAATAATAGCAAGAAAACAAGCAAAACCACATCTCAGATGTTATTTTGCAACAAAATCTAAATTTGTTCCAGTGAAAGGATATCTTGCAGGACTGTCCTTCAGAGCATTGAGGAACCCTGTTTGTTGAGAACCTGTAGAAATAGAACCCAAAATTACCTGCTGAGTAAGAAATTAACTACAGGCTGTTTTTTACTGTAGTTAAAATAATAAATATTTGAAGATAATCAAATAATAATAGAATAGATTTACTAATATGAATCAGAGAATATGTTGTGCAGCAGAAACAACATTCAAAAAAACCTTGGGTAAGTTATCAGGTTTAACATCTGCAGGGTATTTTTTCAGGCATACCAAATTGATGCACACATACTTTTCCATGAACAAGATTTCTGATTCTTTCTGTTTTTTTCAGACCAAATTTGGGAACAAAAAATTATAACCTCCTGTTTTATTTTGAAATCCTATTTTTCAAAGTAACTCTTGACTTGGAAAATGTATTCTATAAACTTTCTCAACTTTCCATCCTTTGTTTTGGATGCAAAGCTCTCTTGACTATAATCCTGCTCCTACGCGCCTACACAGGAATTTTTCTAATAGGTTACTGTTGCCTTTGCAAATAAAAGGCAATCTACTAGCTGAAAAGAGCTCAAGAGAAGCATGAGCCAATCAACTAGACATGCAGAAGTACACAGAATGCAGAAGCACTTGGGTTCCATAACCATAAGATATTAGTAAAAAAGGGTGATTTGGAAATTTGCTGGCTGCAATAAGTAAATTTGTTGTAGAAATTGACTTAATGTGACATACTATAGGCACACAGTATGAATTTTAATGTGTATCGTAAATTATTTAAATGCATCAGGTTGAAAGTCTTCCCTGTAGCAAATTGTCCACTTAGCTAAATTCATTTGTATGGAGAGAAGAATCTTGTCTTTATAAGAATAAAGAAATATATATTTATGTAATTCCCTAGGCCTGTCTGGTCAATTTTACTGTTCGTCATTACAAAAGGAAAGTTACTTACCTTGTATTTCTGAGCATTTTCAGACTCTCCTAGCTGGCTCTTAGTCTCAAGGTACAAGACTAATGGAACTTCCCCTACCTTCTTACTATTTTTAGGTTCCTTAATGGCAATGGCAACAGGTAGGTGTGATCTCTATACTCTACTGCTGGTCACACCCATCCAAGTAGTTCCCAAAACATCAGAAGGGGAGGGTTCTTCACTGCACCAAACAGTGAAATATTGATGTCTCAGAGGAGTAACTGTGAAGACACACACTACTACTCCTGAAAAAGTGTTCAGCTTGGTGAGATAGAAGAAAGCCTTGCAAGACAATACTTTTAGTATCACCTTGCGATTTAAAATTAATTTTATGATCTTCAAAAATATTATGTGCACCTATTCTTAATCCCAAAAAGAGTATATTTCCAAGGTATGCCTCAGAAGGCCACAGAACACAAAACGTTAAGATGTATTTCATATCACTACTCAGGCTTCCCAAAAAATTATAAAATGCCAGCTTGCAAGATGTATTAGAAAAATACCCAGATTTCAAAAAATTGTCCAAATCAAGGGGTATTAAGCAAAAGAATTTTATCAGGACTTACGGAAACATATATATGTATATATATATATATATGTAGTACTTTGAAACACTGTAGAAAGGTCATAGTCCCAGGTCTAAAAACTGAGATTTTCTTCAGCCACATTGACAAAGAAGTCTATGCCAAGTGTAAAAGTTCAGATTAAGTAACTGAGAAACCTGCTTAATGGTTAGCATCAACTCAAGAACTGCAGGGCTGCAAAACTGAATGCAAATAATTGGGTGGTAGCTATTAGAAAGGTAAATATGAGGACTTCTAGAAGCATGGTAGGCACAGAGAGAGTGGAGTGATCAGTGTGGTAAGAAAATGTTATTCATAAAGAACTCTTTTTTTGGACACTGACTAGAATAGGGAATACAAATTTGAAAGCTGGGCTTAAAGCCCCAGTGTAGCAAATAAACATCAAGGAACCAATAGGAACTAATCACATTTCGTACCTGCTCCCATTGCCTTTGAGGATAAGCCAAACTTTAGAACTTAAGGATGTTTTTCCCTGTCTCATCCAAGGTAGATAAACCTCCACAGCAAGAATGTTTTGCAGCCGGTAAATGATTCAGCATTCAACATGTACTATACATTATCTGTAACACCTACACAATGCTAAAGTGCTTCTCAACCACACAGAGGCACAATTAATTACTCTGTTCTTTGTCTAAATCATACTTAGAGTTAGAAATGGACACTGTAAAGTTAAAATGCACTAGATAAACCTACTTGACATACAGTACATGAAATATTGGCATAATATTGGTAATTCATATGCTGAAAACTAAAGCACAGCAGTCCTTGTGAAATGAAGGTAGGCTAGTATCAAAAGTAGCTTTACATTGTCAGAGTAGTAATATTTTCCAGTACTAAACTCTAGCAAAGTAAGATGGTAGAAGATATTCTTCCTTCTTTGTAAATGTAAAAGGTGTGTTAAGTATATCCTCATGTATGCCCAGATAAATGTCAAGGATTTAAGTCTTAATGGCAAGTGTTCTTTTTCCAGTAATTACTTTTCCTTTTTCAAACAATATATATATCTCAACTGTGGTTTTTCAACTGGTATTAGAAATGCTGTATCTGGTAGTGAGGACAGTTTGTCAATTCAGACTCCCTCAAAATTAGGTACCCCAGTTCTAGCCTATG